>OVBE01010293.1:0-15159 GCA_900406425.1 Iberis pinnata
TTTGGATTGACACCTACTATTACTACAACGACATGATAGTATAATAGGAATTGACACAGAAAAATCCTACTATCATTGAGCGACTGAGAAATTTGATATGTATAATGTATGTTTTATTGATGTGGAATACGGTNATTGAGTGACGTGGCACTCTAGTAATTTTTGAAAGATGTATGGTAATCTAGTTATTATGGAACCTTTCTATGGTATTTGAGCTATTTTCTCAATGAAAAATTTCAAGATATTGTATTAAGAGGGTGGTCTAAAGCCATTGTTGGCACACTCACGACTTAGTTCATACCGCTCAGCCATTGCTTAGTGGAGCAAAAGGTCACAAAAAAACTCAAGAGAAGACATAACATTCTATAAGCACAAGTTTAATACGGCAGTCATATAAGTTGCCTCATCTGCATCAATTCTTCATATCAAAAGGCAACTAAACTTTGCTTATGCAAATGAAGGAGAATTTTGGAAAATAAAAAGCCAAAACTAATGGCTAAGATGTGGATATCGCAACACCAAATACTTTTTTAATGTCACAAAGCAAAGATATGCCAAGAACATAATTAGTGTTCGACTTGATAACCAAGTGTTTTACAAACAAAATGCAGCATCTCACTTTTACAGCTACAGATTATTTCAAAGACTTGTTTCGAACTTCAACAAAGGTACACGCTAATTATTATCAGGTCTTCAACAACTTACCAAAGGCGAGTTACGTCAGAGATAAATGCTAATCTTACAAAAAAATTGACAAAGGACGAAATCGACAATGTGTGTTCTCAATAGATGCTACTAAAGCACTAGACCCTGACGGATTTTCAGCGATATTTTATAAACAATTTTGGCCAGAAATTAAAGAGAATGTCTACACCGAAGTTTCAAATTTCTTTGAACATTGCTAGTTGGATCCCTTACTCAGTCATACAAACATTTATTTGTTGCCTAGGACTGTAGCTCCTAAAGATATGTCTGAATACCCATTACTTTATGCAATATTAACTATTAAATTATAGCTAAAATCCTAGTTAACAGATTAAAAGTCCACTTGTCTGCTTTAGTCTCTGAGGAACAAGCAACTTTTGTTCCATCGAGGTTACTAACAAACAATGTTATGGTAGCACATGAGATTCTACATGCTTTGAAGGTTCCTAGAAGATGTAACCAGGCCTTCATGGCTGTGAGAACTGACATATCAAAGGCATTTGGCTGTGTTGAATGCGATATTTACAAGAGACCATGTTCCAAATGGGTTTTGCTCCAAGATGGATTCAATGGATCATGTTATGTGTAAGAAATGTTTTTTTCTCAACATTGATAAATGGCTCTCCAAGAGGCTACATTAAACCAGAAAGAGGTTAAGGCAATATGATCATCTATCACCTTACCTATACATCTTATGGTCAAAAGCTCTCAGCCATATGATGCATCGTGCTACTCATACGCATAGATTAAGGGATGTAAAGATCAGCATATATAGTCCTTCAATATCTCATCTACTTTTTGCAGATGATGCATTATTCTTTTGTAATGCAAATACTCATTATGCCTTTGTATTATTAGACATCATAAGGCAATATTAAATAGCTTATGGTTAGGTCATTAACAGATCAAAATCAAGCATCACTTTTGGCTCAAAAGTTGATCATTCTCAATGAACAAGAATAAGAAAACTATTGAATGTACATAGAGATGGTAGAACAAGCAAGTACTTGGGCCTCTAAAAAATGTACGGAGCTAAGAAAAGTGAATTATTTCAATTCATCATAGACATAATCCATAAGAGAATAGCTGGTTGGACAAAGCGCTTCTTATCACCTATTAGACATGAAATTCTGTTGAAATCCATTGCTTTAGCAATGCTACTGTATTCCATGAGTTGTTTCAAAGCTTCCAAAGGGGATATGTGATGATATTGAAAGAATAATTGCTAAGTTTTGGTGGTCAAAGGGCGATCTAGACACAAGATCTCTCCATTGGTTTTCTTGGAATCGTACATCGGTACTTAAATCTGAAGGAGGGGTAGGATTTAAAGATATTGAATAGTTCAGTAGAGCTTTACTTTCTAAACATATATAGCAAATAAAGAAGTCGCTTATTGGCAAGAACACTAAAAAGTAGATACTTTCATTTTACATATGTTATAGATGACAATGAAGAAAAATAACCATCTTATGGATGAAAATAATTGCTACATGGTCGTGATCTGTTGAAAGTAAGAATTGGTAAACTCACAGGTAATGTTAAAAATGTGAGTGTGTGGAGTGATAATTGGTTACTAATTACGCCGCCAAGGCCACTAAGACTAAGGAATCAAAATATGAAACTTTGTTACAAGTTAATGACTTACTTACTTCGGGTAATTGCTAGGACAACGTTTAAATGACAACATATATTCATGAAAATGATATTCGTATGATTCAACGTAAAAAACTTCCACATATCCAAGTCTTTGATAGAAGTATATGGGTCTATAATCAAGATGGACAATACAGTGTCAGTGAGGGTATTGGGTTGGGACTCACCAGCAAAATAAAATGCTATATCCCCATATTGTATACATAATGGATATAAAAAGAAAGATTTGGAAACTAAACTCAGTACCAAAGATTAATCAATTTTAATGGAGAGCAGTATCTAACATTCTGGCCTCGAAAAAAGAGTTACACGAATGACATTTGCAAAATAATGATTATTGTGCAATTTGTATTGAATCAGAAAGTCTGAATCACATATTCTTCTTATCTCCAAGAATTGCAGGTTTGTGAGAATTACTAAGGATTTCAACCTTAAATCATAAGAATCAACATCAAACTTTCTTATCAAAACTCCAGAGACTGCTAGAGTACCAAGTGTATCAAACAGAGGATCCGACAAGAAGCTTACTACCTTTTTGGATATTATGGCATGTCTGGAAAGGTAGAAACAAACTGATGTTTCAACATCAGAATACTTATGTAATAAACATGTTTCAATAGGTAGTTTCGAAGATAGAGGAGTGGCTTTAGTTTCATCCAATATTAACTCAAAGGCAGATCGAACAACCTTACTCATGTTGGAAAAAACTAGATGATTCATGTTCAAAATAAAACTTTGATGCGACATTTTCAAATTCCACATCGCAAGCTGGGTTTTCTGGAATTCAAGTGGCTATTAATGTGGTTATGGACAACTAACAGGACAAATGATATCTAGACCACTTGAAGCCGAAGCCCAGGCTTTTATTCAAGCTATGCAACATTCATGGGTTAGAGGGTATAAACGTGTAATTTTTAACGGAAATAACCAACACTTTCAACAATGATGAAGTTCATCTTCAGTTAGATAACATGAAACAAGACTTCAAGTTGTGGAAGAGTAAATTTGATGAGATTCAGTTGCAATGGATTTCTTGGAATTCAAACAAGGTGACACATGCTTTGGCAAAGATTCAAATTCCCAATCCTGCTTCCTGCATCTTTCATTTTCATTTTTATGTTCCTACTTACATTTCTCATATTTTTTACATGAGGAAAATATTGTATCTATCAGGAATGAATAAACGAAAAGTGTGTGTTAAAAAAACTTACCATTAGCTTATTGAACATTTTCTGTAATAAAATCTACATAATAATAAAAGGTCACAAATCTAGTTTGTTTGGGTTCAAGGATGTACCTGTCGGGCGTAATACATATCTTTACAAAAATTGATATTTGACTCTTGGAGTAAATTATGATTTTAAAAAAATTTCTTGAGTTAGGTTCTATTATATATATATTAAAGATTAATTGTTTTTTACGTCACATCAATTTTCTCATTTTGATTTCTAACTTGAAAATTTCTTCACAATTTTTACTAATTTGATTTTTGTTAGAAGTTGACACTTTTCTTATATTTGAACAAGTGGTTTTATAGGAAGCATGTGGTCAAGAGTAAAAGAAATCCAATAAACATAGCCAACGTTTCATGAAACTGCAAAAATATGAGTACATTATCGAGTTGATAAACTTGTGTAGCAAGTTTGTCTTCTGTGTGACCTTCAAGATTAATACTGACATCTTTATTCTTTCATTTTAACTAAAATTGTTCTCATTGGACCCGAGTTGGCCATAAATGAGGATATCATCCAACTTGATCATGTGATGATCCTCCTCTGCTTTCGACATCTTTTGATATTTTCCATGCAAAGCTTTCATCTACTCTATTGTCAATGTTTCAAACCAATCGATACCCTCTTCAAATTTTTTGGTTGATTTGAAAATTTTTGTTTATCTTACATGCATGTAAATTTGTAGGTACTTAATAATTTACATCCCAAATATGTACAATACTGGATAGTGACAGTCCCAAAAATAATTTCTTAATTTAAAAAATATATATAAATGTATATCTAAAAATTTTGATCAACATAATATATTACAAAAGTAATCTACAATCTTTCGTCTTTTGAAGTTTTTCACTACAATTTTTATATCTCTTTTCATTTTCGTGTTCAATTTTATCTTATTTAAAATTCTAATTTCTTAAATTGACATGATGGACCACAGTTAATCTTTTAGATAGTTTGAAAATTTTATATGGACTTTAACTTCATACTACTCTTGGATCATTTTCGAACCTATACAATTATATTCTATTTGATATAATGTTAACAATATTAAAAGAAAAAACGATAAGTCAGTTGCATATGGTAGTTTCCATATGAGTTCTTCATGATACTAGATATCCCAATAATAACATCTTAAGTTTCGTGCGGGAAATCTATCTAAATTTTGATAAATTTATGTCATTAAATCAAGAAAATATGTTAATAATACTAAACACTCGAAGTGGTGAACTCCATCTCCAAAATAAATAAAAACTACCAAAAAAAATCTTTGGTTTGACATGTTACCATGTTATGTAAATATAGTTATAGTAATTTAATAATGTTACATGATCCTTGTATTATAATGTTAGTTATGCGATTGAACATAGCCATATGAAATATGAATGATTTTTGTTTTTTCATTTGACCGAATGAAAACTATTTTTATTGGTAAAAAAATCTACATAAGGCGTTGCGATTTCCTCCGGTTAATCAAAATGATAATAAACTTGAGGCCGATTTTGTCACAATTCTATCTATTCATCTATCTCTCTTTTATAATTATGAAATTTCACCCTTCTTTTTTTACAAATTAAAGCATTTAAATTCAAATAACTAAATCACACAATGTTGCTAAAAACAAATTTGTTTCAACATCTAACATGATTAAAATTATGTAAAACGAACTTATTTCATAAAATGATGAATAGTGTATAGTGAAATATATAGACTCAAAACTAGTCGGACTACTTAATATAATTAGTCCAACTACTTATGTATACAACATTATGAAGCATCACCTATGTATACAACATTGGTTATACCCTCAACTCTAAACTCCAAAATATAAACCCTAAAACCCAAAATATAAACCCTAAACTCCAAAATATAAATCCTAATGATACAATTCTGGAGAGCATTGAACTTGAAGCTGAGGATGTTGCATAGTATCAAGGAGATGAAGAGCTTGTAGCTGAGGATAATCACAAAGAAGAATGTACTTTAGAAGTACCAACTAGTCCAATAACAAGATCAAGGGCTAAGAAGCTAGTTAGAGCACTTATGCAAGTATTAAAAAAACTTGGAAGACAAGTTTATTTAATTGAGCTTTGAAGATACTCAATTAGCAATTAATTGCATCCAAATTCAGTATTGATCAACTTTAGGTAAGTGTTCAGCTTGTACTCATTTTCTCAAGTTCAATTTTGTCCCAATGAGTTTCTGGACTTGGTTTTTAAAGAGGCAAGTTGGGAACTTCATAATTGTCTAAGTGTTATATCAAATAAAGGCCTAAATGATGAAATTCATCTCAAAATAAGGCGTAGGCGTAATCAAGAAAGGAGGAGCAATTCTTTTTAAATTTAGAACTCAATTCAGACTTTATGAGGCTACTTTTACTTTTTGATTTATCTACTTTGTAAGCCATGCAAGAGCATGCAAGGTATTTGTCCTCGCTTATTTAACTCTTGTAAACTCATTTTAAGATTTTTAACAAAGTTTATTTCTCAATCTCTTTCAAGAACGAGTTTGCTCTCTTGAGCTCGCATTTCAGCTTGGTGAGTCATATCCTTGCTGTTGGATTATAGGTGTGTCATATCCTAGATCCTTAGTTGTATCAAGAGACTTCCACATCTCTTGTGTGTTCCTATCACTCCACCCTTTATCTATCATCTTCATTCTGCCCAGAATCACTTCATATATTCATTCACATCAATCCAGAAGCTCGTCATCAAAATCAGTTTGTCATAGCTTCAAAGTTTGTTTCACATCAAGAACATTGCATCAAGTGGTATCAGAGCCACTTTGAATCCATTGGTGTTGATAAAACAGGGAGTATCTTGTTCTTTACTTATTTCACTCTTTAAGTTATGTTTTGTCCATTAAAATCATGAGTTTTCATCTTATTACAAAATTAATATATTTGATACTTAGGTCTGTGATTAAGTGATAAACATACACATTTGATGTCCTATGTCCTTAGATATTGATATGTGGTTAAAGAAAAACGAACTTGACTGTTAGAGTTCTGTTTGATTTATTTGAAAATTGTTTTGTTACAGATTGTGCTGAACTGATTCTTATGCTGTTTAGGATTATATGACTTGATTTATGAATATAATTTGATCTATTATATCTTGGAATAAGAGTTAGTGATTGAGGAAAATATTTTTTTGGCTCCAAGGCATTTTCTTTGATCATTTGTATTCTGTTTGAGTTTGTTTGAGAGGTAACAGTGCTAATTATATTTGTTTGATATTTGTGCAAATTATAATTGATGGAGATAATGATGATTCAGGAAGCTCCAACAACAACAAGCTATTTCTTGAAGCTCTAATTGCAACCCTGCACAAAATGATGAAGATTGAAATCCAGTAGCTTCATGCACAACTTGACACAAACTTTGAAGATTTTGAATAGAGGCTTCCCCAATTCTCTGGCCAAGAGAGTGATCCTACAAGGCAAAGGAGACAACATAGAACAACTAATCAACAACCCATAATGCCTAATCAACAACTAAGAGATGAGGAAACAAATGAGTATTATAGCCATTGTTCCCATAATAGCCAAAGAAGTAATAGACATGTGAGAGAAGAAATACCTCCTAGACACAACAACTTTGATGGAATCAAGCTCAGAATTCCACCACTTCATGGTAAAAGCCATCCATATGCTTATCTTAAATAAGAAAAGAAGATAGAGCTTGTGTTTAATTGTCACAACTACACTAAAGCTAATAAAGTCAAAGTAGCAGCAACTGAATTTCTTGATCATGCTTTGAGTTAGTAGAATCAATTAGTAACACCTAGGAGACGGAATGGTGAATACCCTGTTGAGATTTGGACTGAACTGAAACGCATTATGAGAAGAAAGTTTGTGCCAAGCCATCACCATAGAGAGCTGCACCAAAAACTGAGAAGACTTCTGCAAGGCAATAAAAGTGTTGAAGATTATTTCCANTATGCTTTGAGTTAGTAGAATCAATTAGTAACACCTAGGAGACGGAATGGTGAATACCCTGTTGAGACTTGGACTGAACTGAAACGCATTATGAGAAGAAAGTTTGTGCCAAGCCATCACCATAGAGAGTTGCACCAAAAACTGAGAAGACTTCTGCAAGGCAATAAAAGTGTTGAAGATTATTTCCAAGAGCTAGAAATATTTCTTGTCCGAGAAGATGTGCAAGAGGATAGAGAAGCAACTATGTCAAGATTTTTTAGAGGTTTAAACAGAGATATACAAGATAATCTTGAGCTTCAACGTTATGTAGAGCTTGAAGAAATTCTACATAAAGCTATCCTTATTGAGCAGCAACTGAAAAGAAAAAATAGTGTAAGATCTAGTTATGGAGTTAGCAACACAAGGCCTTGATATTCAAGAAACAACAAGCTTAGTTACACAAAGGACTTATTATAGCCTAGGTATCCCTCAAATTCAACACCTAAAGAAGAAGCTACGCCTAATCCCATTATGGCCAGAGATAATGGCAAGGGTATTGCTAATTCAGCCAAGTTTAGTTTTGTCAAATGCTTCAAATGCCAAAGAAGAGGACATTATACCAATGAATGCACCAACAAGAAGATTATGGTACTTTTTGATAATGGAGAGCATAAATCAGAGGATGAGCGGAAAGAAACTAAATATATGTCTTATGCGGAGTATGAGGCACCACCAACAACTGGTGAATTAGTTGTTTCTAGAATAACACTCAACTTCAATAACGTACACAACAAGGTTTGTAGCCTTATAATTGATGGAGGTAGTTGCACCAATGTGACTAGCACAACTATGGTTCATAAATTGGGTTTAAAAACCAGATAACATCCACGTGCCTACAAGCTACAATGGTTAAAAGAAAATGGAGAAATGAAAGTTAACAGCCAAGTGACAGTTCCTATTACCATAGGTAAGTATGAGGATGAGATCATTTGTGATGTTTTACCTATGGAAGTTGATCACATCTTACTGGGCAAACCTTGGCAATTTGACTTAAAGGTTTTGCATAATGGGTACACAAATCGCCATACCTTTGATTTTAGAAGTAAAAAGATCACTCTCACTCTAATGACTCCTCATGAAGTATATCTAGATCAAATTCATCTTAAAAAGAAGGAAGAAAAGGTACCCAAGCTGTCTAATTTTCTTATCAATTATGATGATGTTAAGAAAGCTTTATTTTCTAAATACACTATTATGATGTTTGTGTATAAGGAATCTCTTATTAGCTCATCTAACTTAACACTGGATCATCCGAGTGTACTTTCTTATCTTTTACAGCAATATAAAGATGTGTTCCCTAAAGATAACCCNCACTATTATGATGTTTGTGTATAAGGAATC
Source organism: Iberis pinnata (assembly GCA_900406425.1). NCBI lineage: Eukaryota > Viridiplantae > Streptophyta > Magnoliopsida > Brassicales > Brassicaceae > Iberis > Iberis pinnata. The sequence goes on from OVBE01010293.1 coordinate 8,907, forward strand.
TCTTATTAGCTCATCTAACTTAACACTGGATCATTCGAGTGTACTTTCTTATCTTTTACAGCAATATAAAGATGTGTTCCCTAAAGATAACCCTACAAGATTACCACATATTAAAGGAACTGAGCATCAAATTGACTTTGTGCCTGGAGCTTCTTTGCCAAATAGACCAGCCTACGGAACTAATCCCATGGAGACCAAAGAGTTGCAAAAGTAGGTAGAAGAGCTTATGGAGAAGGGACACATTAGAGAAAGCATGAGTCCATGTGTTGTACCTATTTTACTTGTGCCAAATAAAGATGGCAGCTGGAGGATGTGTGTTGATTGTAGAGCAATCAACAATATCACTATAAAGTATTGTTACTTTATTCCTAGATTAGATTATATGCTTGATGAATTGTATGGTCTAGAATATTTTCTAATAATGATCTTAAGAGTGGTTATATCATACTATGATGAAAGAAGGGGATGAATGGAAATTGCCTTTAAGGCTAAGCATGGGTTGTATGAATGGCTAGTAATGCCATTTGGGCTTACTAATGCCCCAAGTACTTTTATGAGTTAATGAATCATGTGCTTAGGGCTTTCATAGAAATATTTATTGTAGTATACTTTGATGATAATTATGGTTTATAGCAAGGATTTAAAAGAACATGTTAGGCACCTAGATTCTGTTCTAAGTGTTCTCAGAAAGGAAAAGCTATATGCTAATTTCAAGAAATTCACATTTTTTACAGATAATCTAGTGTTTCTAAGATTTGTTGTAAGTGCATATGGAGTAAAGGTATATGAAGAGAAGGTTAACGCAATCAAGGAGTGGCTTAATCCTAAATCAGTAGGAGAAGTAAGAAGCTTTCATGGGAAAGCTAGATTCTACAAAAGATTTGTGAGAGATTTTAGCATTCTAGTTGCACCATTAACTGAAGTAATCAAGAAAGAGGTGGAATTTAAATGGGGCCAGAATAAGAAGAGGTGTCTCAAACATTACAAAAACAAGCTTACCAATGCACCTCTCTTAGTCTTACATGATTTTCTTAAAAAAAATTGAAATTGAATGTCATGCATCAGGTATTGGGATTGGAGTTGTACTAATGTAAGAAAAGAAGTGCATAATTTAGTGAAAAACTTGGAGGGGCCACTTTGAAATACACATAATATGCAAGGAGCTATATGCCTTAGTTTGAGCTTTGCAAACCTGGCAGCATTATCTTTAGCCTATGGAGTTTGTTATACATATTGATCATGAATCCTTTAAGCACTTAAAAGGACATAAAAAACTCAACAAAAGACATGCAAGGTGGGTATAGTTTATTGAGACATTTCCTTATGTCATCAAGTATAAATAAGATAAGGACAATGTGGTTGTTGATGCATTGTCAAGAAGGTACACTCTTATCACTACCCTTAATGCTAAGCTATTAGATTTTGAACATATTAAGGTTTTATATATTTCACTGACCAAGATTTTAAGAACCTTATAAATCTTGTGATAAGCATGCTATAGAACATTATTTTAAACAAGATGGTTACTATGATAACAAGTTGTGCATTCCTAACTGTTCTATTTGAGGGTTATTAACCAGGGAAGGTCATGGAAGAGACTAAAGGGTCATTTTGGCATTGAAATTTTTTTAAAAGTGATGCAAGAACACTTCTATTGGCCACGCATGAAGAATGATGTAGACATGATTTGTTCAAGATGCGTTAATTACAAACAAGCTAAGTCCAAAGTTCATCCTAATGGTTTGTATACTCCTTTACCTATTGCTTCACATCCTTGGCATGATATTTCCAGGACTTTGTGGTAGGACTTACTAGAACTAAAACTGGAAAAGATTCCATCTTTGTGGTAGTTGATAATGGCACACTTCATTCCTTGCAATAAAACTGATGATGCACATATAGCAAATATATTCTTTAGGGATGTTATTAGATTACATGGAATTCCTTGATCAATTGTTTCTGATAGGGATACTAAGTTCTTAAGTTATATTTGAAAATATTTGTGGAGTAAGTTAGGCACTAAGTTGTTATCTTCAACTACTTATCACCCCCAAAATGATGGGGAAAGTGAAGTAGTTAATAGGACATTATTTGCCTTGCTTAGAGCTTTGATTAAAAAGAACATTAACACTTAGGAGGAATTTTTACCTCATGTTGAATTTGCATATAATCACTCAATGCATTATGCTTCTAAGTTCTCTCCATTTCAGCTTTTTTATCGATTTAATCATCTTACTTCGTTGGATTTAACTCTTCTGCTTTAATTGAAAGATTAAGCATATATGGAAAAAGAATAGCAGAACTTGTTAAGAAACTACATGAGAAAGCTAAGGAGAACATAGAAGCAAGAAGAAGACAATATGCTAAGCAAGCAAATAAGGGCAGGCGTGAGATGGTATTTGAAGTTGGAGATCAAGTTTGGATTCATCTAAGAAAGGAGAGCTTCCTTTCTAAAAAGAAATGCAAGCTAATGCCAAGAATTGATGGGCCATTTCAGATCACAAAAAGATTAATGATAATTCTTATCAATTGGATCTTCAAGGTAAGTATAATGTAAATCCTAATTTCAATGTATCTTATTTAGTTTCTTTCATTGCAGATGAAGCAGATTTGAGGACAAATCATTATCAAGTGGGAGAGGATAATACAATTCAGGACATCATTGAACTTGAAGCCGAGTATGTTGCATTGGATCAAGGAGATGAAGAGCTTGTAACTGAGGATAAGCACAAAGAAGACACTACAAAAAATGAGGATATTAATAGCAGTGTAAGATAGCATTTTTTACAACTATGCTATTGCAGACTGAAACATATTTGTTTCATCTTGCGTCATATTTTTAAAGCTATGTTTAGTATAGCGGAAAACTAAAAATTTTAGCCGCGCTAGTTTGTTATATTTTTATGTTTTACATTGCAGATTACTAAAAAAGAAAATCATTTCACCCATTTTTCTCCCTAATATTTTCTTTTCTTTACCTTCTCTCTATTCATTCTCTCGTTTTGGAATCGATTAGTACCGATCTCCGATTACACATCAAATTCCTCTCCTTCCAACAATGCTGTCAACTCCATCTCCCTCTGCATTCACTTCTCTTTTCAATTTCTTCGATCAATCTTCGTATCATTCAATAACTTTATTCATCTTCTTCTTCTCTCTTCAAATTCTTCAGAAGAAGATTTTGCTTCTCATCAAGTCGAGTTCACTCAATTATATCCTGAAGCTGGGTATTCTATTTCTCTTTCACCCTTTAATCTTTTGTGTTGATACTTCATCGCTTATGTGATTACCCTGATCAATCTCTTCTCTCATTGACCAAAATTTCAATCTTTACTTTCTCATATCTTTGTACCAAAGTTTATGTGATCCTTCCCATCTCTGATATTTATTTGTGGATTTTGTTTTATGGCGTAGTTATATATTGGGAAAATTCCTGAAAAATACCTAAACTATTGAACTTTTGCCGGAAAAATACTCGAACTTATTTGGCTACCCATTTAATACACAGACTATTAGATATTGTTCTTTTAATACCCAAAGTTTCAAAAATCGCAAGTTTACTACCCGACTTTAACAGAGCTAACAGACTTTAACTAAAGTGTTAAGACTCTAGTTAAAAATTAGCCACGTGGTTAACATGGTAAAAAGATTTTTTTCCCTTAGTTAATTTTGCCTTAGTAAAACATAAAAGTCAAAATCAAATTGGAAAATAAAAAAGGTCAAAATCGATCTCTCCGCCGTCAATCGTTTCCATTTACCACCAAATCTCCGTTTTGAATCACCGGCGACACCGTTTCATCGAAATTAGAATCAATCCTTCAAAATTCACGCCAAGAAGAAATCAATCCCTGTCGCGGGATATTTGTTTGAAGATCTAAATTTTTTTGTTTGCTTGTTGGTTTAATTATTCCGCTATTGCTATATCGTTAAGAGAAAGACAGATCTATATACTCTTATTCATGTGTTGTGTGGGTGTGTGCACTTTCTCTCTCTAAAGTTTCTATCTTCTCTCCTCGCGGCCTATTTTTCCTTTTCAGCATCTTTAGCAGAAGCTAATTTTAAGCCTTTTCTCTTAGCTTAAATTTCATACTTTTAGCTATCTTCCCAAGAAACCCATCTCTTAAAAGATATTTGGGTCTAAATTTGGTTTCTGTTATTGGGACATTGATCTTTGTTATTAGGATTAGGTGAAGATGATGAAGTGGCGGCCATGGCCACCGCTAGTGACGAAGAAAGTGACGTCGTTTCATGGGAAGATGAAGAGTTTCAAAGCTTGTGTTCTTTCCTTTCCTTTCAAGGTTTTTCTAATACAACAAGGTTCTTGATTCTATAGAGCTATTAACAGAAGACGATGATTTTGATTTCATGAATTCAATGAACCCTAATTTACTTATAAACTCATGAATTATTAAGATATTTATAATAGGTTTCTTTCATTACAATTTAAAGAAATTTTTGTTAAGGGCAATAATGTCTTTTTGCAATCTATAGTTAACCACATGATTAATTTTTAACCAGAGTTTTAACACTTTAGTTAAAGTCTGTTAGCTCTGTTAAACGTCGGGTAGTAAATTTGCGATTTTTGAAACTTTGGGTATTAAAAGAACAATATCTAATAGTATGTGTATTAAAGGGGTAGCCAAATAAGTTCGTGTATTTTTCCGGTAAAAGTTCAATACTTCAGGTATTTTTCAAGAATTTTCCCTTATATATTTGATTCATATATCACTGTCTCTTGCTGTTTTATTTATTGTGAATTTGTCACCGATTTATTTTATTATTGTGAGTTTTGGGTGTGTAGATGGGTGGAACACGATCCAATGGAGATACTTGAAAGTGTGAAAGTTTGTATTGCAAAGGCTCTTGACAAAGCTACAACCGATGGACACAACGTAGCAAAGGCTTGAAAGCTATTAATGGACTCACTGATCAGAGAGAAGCCACCGTTGTTTGGAGCAAACCTACTGGTCTCCCTCTCCATAAAGCTATTGTCTGGATGGATGCTCGTACCTCTTCCATTTGCAGGAGACTAGAGAAGGAACTATCTGGAGGAAGATCTCATTTTGTGGAGTCTTGTGGATTGCCTGTTAGCACTCAATGAACAACTTGCATCTGCTAGAAATGAGGGAGGGGACTGCTACTACTCAAAAGAGAGTAAACATGAAGATTTTTCAAGCAGGGATGAAAGGGCAATTTTTCAAGCAATTGAACTGAAAGAACAACTTCAGAGAATTATCACTAGACATGAAAATTTTTTGTCTGGTAGAATCACAATACCTAGCAGATGTACTACATATAATGGATATCATTCCAACCTCGAGCCTGTCCGTCCTACCTCAAACATAATATATTTTATCTTCTCAAGGTAATCTCTTTGTTCGTGTTGTTTTTTGTGAAAATACTTAATCACATCGTTGTATAGTTTGTTTGTGTAACATTTTAGAACAAATAAGCTGGAGATGACCTTGTCTCTCGAAGAGTTTGTCCTTGAAGGAAGAAACCACATACAAGCAAAACACATTGGAATAATACACCTACACACAAAACAGTTCGCCCAGGAGATTTGTTCATACACTTTGTGCACAATAAAAGACTAAAACTGTTCCATTTTCCAAAAAAAAATGAATGGGTGTGTCTATATATATTTCTCCATGTTGTTCAAGTTTTCCAGTATTCTTTGTCAAAAAAATCTAAAAAAAATCGATTCATAATAAGGATATTTGATGATTACATGTTGCAGGAGATTTAGAACATTGGAGGGTTGATATGCCAAGAAGAGTGTATTACAGGACCAAGAAGAGGATTGTGGCAGAAGAGAAGGAAACAAGTGAAGATTGAAGAGAGAATTGGCGAGATTTTAGAGTCTTTCTTTAAGAGTCTGTAATTGTTTTAGAGTCTGTTAATAGGTTCTTTCTGTTACAAGTTAGTTGAGTTAGTTGTGAAGGCTTCTATGAGTATAAATAGAACCTGCGTCTTTCTTTTGGAGTTATGCAAATTGGATATAGACTGGTGGTGCTAAGGAAAGACCCTGGCATTTGTAGTTCGACATTTTACAGATATCAATAAAATAGCTTGTTCCTATCAAATTGGTGCGTAGTGAGCGAGTACGGATCGAAGCTTCGCGATTACAGAGATAAGGACGATGCATTCATCCAAAGTGAACATAAAGACTTCAATAGAAGATGATCAATCGCGTGGAAATCCTCCACCGACATTGGAGACTGTTGCGAAGACACTAATGAGCTCAATGCAA
>OVBE01010294.1:0-15157 GCA_900406425.1 Iberis pinnata
ATGCAGCCCGTTCAAGAAGCTTGTCAAGAGAGAACCAAAGAAGAACTTGGCATTGTTAGGAGTACTTTACACACAGGAAAAGAAGAAGGAAACAAAGGAGGAAAAGGAGCAAAAGAATAAGGAAAATGAGGAAAATAAGAAGCAAAAGGAGGACGAGAAGAATGAAAAGAAGCGCAAACGTGCGTAATTGTTTAAAATACTTATCTTTGAAGACTTNTAAATGTCTAGGATGTTTAAAGACTTGTTTGAAGACTTATGCTTAAATGTCTAGGATGTTTTGAAAAAACTTATGGTTTAAGACTGAGTTTAACTGGGAATAACTAGGTTTAACTAGATATATAACAAATATTAACTACATGGATCCAAAGAATGAAAAATAAACTCAGGCATTTATCCAAATACAAAGGCCAAAGATTGAACCTCAAATCAAGAAGAAGAAAGAATTGAAAATAATATGCACAAAACGCCCATAAGGAATACAACAGAAACAATCGTATTTGATGGGACCATACCAAGATCTTGGAGGACAATTAAGATGTACTGCCGTCTTTATGTGTAAGTAAGAATCCGAAACCCGAGTTCTCACAGATTAATTGAGGAGATTCAATGTCATTTACATATACTTCTTGCATTGACTTTGATATATCTTCCACTGTGAATGGAATGCTGCGTTTTGGTTGATCCCTTTGGGTTAAGTTGAGAAATGGGAAGAGTACAAAAGAGGTTGATTGCACAATCAATAGCCTCTGTTGCTGAATGAAAGAACTGCTTACAGCATTGTTTGAGTCTGCACAATCAGTAGCCTCTGTACACCACTTCTCTAATTCGGCCAAACCTGCTTTAACAAACTCCTCGTTGCTGAATGAGCAACACTCACGACGTAGAAGAAGACTGCACAATTTTACCGCAGAAAAATCATTCTGTTAACCTAAGGAAGTGTGGTAATATATAAAAAAATAAAAGTAGATTACCAGTGAAACATGCCTGTTGAAAAGCTGAACAATGATAAACATGCCTTATGTTTAAATGTCTAGGATGTGTTGAAAAAACTTATGTTTTAAGACTGATTTTAACTGAGAATAACTAGGTTTAACTAGATATATAACATATATTAAGTGCGCCGCCAAAATAGAATAACTAGGTTTAACTTGCCGAAAAACTGACAAGTGCGCCGCCAGAAAAAATAACTAGGAATAACTAGTCTTAACTTACCGACAAAGCTGACAAGTGCGCCGCCAAAATAGAATAACTAGGATAACTACGTTTAACTATTCAATTATTAGAAAATAGATGTTACAGTTATCCAATCATTCTTTTTTCTACATAGTATGACTTTTGACCAAAAACAATAAAACTAGTTAAACCTTAGTTTCAATTTAAGTTTTCTAGATAAACCACATTGAATATACAATCAAAGTACATTTAACATGTTTTTGTGTAAAAATATTTCCAAAAATGTATTAGTTACAACAATTAGTTAATTCAAGCGCCTAATTTTTAAAACAATGCCTAGTAGTGTAAGGTAATATATGCAAAAGTTGAAATATGTAGAAATAATTTCACAGATATTTATTACATAATTCCAAAATGATTAATACATAAAAAATTTGATGTAGAATCCTCTCATATCGTAAGCAAACCACAGATAATGAATTACCTATATATATATATATATATATTTTTATTTTTTCATAATTTTTTTAATTTTGACATAATTGTCATTGTTTTTGCAAAAAAAAAAAACAACACAAATCACAAGCATTACTAATTAAACTTAGTTATTACAGTTGTCCAAAATTAAAAATCATAAAAAGCCTCTGATTTTTTGAAAAATGCATAAACTACAACAATTACTACTAGTTAAACATAATTATCCCTAGTTATCACTAGTTCCAACATTATCACTTGTGAAAAAAACATCCAAGTACAAGTTGGTATTATGTTAGGCCTTTGATTTTGTCTTCAATTAGTATAAGAAGTTAAAGGATAAATAACAAATCAAATACATACACTCATAACCAAAAAACGAACTTCATATTACATCATTTCATAACAAATCTTAGTTTTTAACTTGTTAAAAAAAAAAAAAAAAAAAAAAAAAAAAAAAAANCCCAAACATCATCATGTAGAAAACCTACCACATATCCTAGCCAATGAACCGACCAACACAACAACAAACCCAAACTTCTGCAACCTAGCATATGAGTATTCACTGCCTACGAACTGATGTTGAAATACAATCTTCACCTTCTGCTTCAATTCATCCTCTAACTTCTCCAACTCTTTCTTCTGAACCTCTACTTTTTTCTTGATTTCTTGTTGCAACACTTCAAAATCTTCTGCAAGTCTTGCATAATTTGCATTACACAGTCTAATCTCTTCAAGTAAAACTTTATCACCCCATTTGAATAGGTGAGACTCGGTTTTTCTCTGCAAACAAACAAGATTATGTGAGACTCGATTTTTCTCTGCAAACAAACAAGATTATAATCTATGCAAAGCGCAACTACCTTAAACCTATGCAACTACAAAAATCGACTCTTATAGTCTCTGCAAAGTGCAAACCAACTCGGTCTTACCTCAGTTCCAACCGCGCATCGATAGAATCTCCGGGATGGGTTCTCGTTTGTCTTGGACGTCAGCGTGATAACTCTGTCTCCACACCAACATTTTGTTGGCACACCGAGCACACGATTGCGTGAGGAGAGGTGGTTTGAGGACGACGAAAATTTCTCATCCTTCACTTTGTTTTGAGTTAACCTAGTAAATGTAGTTAAATCTAGTTATTCCCAGTTAAACCAGTAAACGTAGTTAAACCCAGTTGTCTCAAGTTAAACCAGTAAACGTAGTTAAGCGAAGTTATGCCAAGTTATACTATTTCGTAAAATTGTTCTTCATCACCATTCATATCGATTTACACATATGAAACCACAAAATTATGGGTTAATACCCTATTAGACTAACACAACATGTAATTTCAGCTATGGGTATCTAAGATTCGAAATTAAAATCTCTAAAACTAAACTCAATCACTATTTTGAATCTCTAAATCCCTAACCCAAAATTTAAAAAAGAAGAAGATGATGAAGAAGAAGAAGAAGAAAGTATACAGATGAGCAGAAGGGAAGTCCTGAGCATAAGAGAAGAATCTGAGTTGCTTGAGTAAAGAACAAGCAATTTTGTTGATTTTTTTTCTTTTTCTTATTCTTTTTTTTTAAATAACAATAAGGGAAAAATCATTAATCCATTAATTGATTAATGAAATGGGACATACCAGATCATTTTGTCAATTGTAGATTATTTTTTTTATCCATTGGGACTTGATAGATTTTGACCCTTTAAAAAATGGAGAGAGGTTTACTTGTTGTGTTCTTGTGATTAATATGGGCTAAAAATGATTGCAAAGAGCCAATGCGCACTTTATTTTTAGAGAAAATTACTCTCTGTACTGTACCATAAAGAGCACCTCTAATTAGCCGAAATACCACAATGTCCACAACTTCCAGAAACTACCATAATAATGGTTAAAGAAAGACTCTTTTACCCCTCTGAAAAGCGAAGGAACCGCCAGCGGTTTTAAAAAATTAATTTATTTTTTTTAAAAACCAAAAAGTAACCTCTCTAATGTCATATCACGGTACAACTTCCCATTCATCTTTTACCCTATACGATTTTTCTTTAATCTCTCTCTCATCTTAACTGTTTATTGTCCTTCTTCTTCGCGTTTTCTTCTCTGGTTCTTCATTTTTTTCTCTATTTTTTCTTACAAATCTTCGAAATGGATGCCTCTAGAAGCCGTAGGAAATCGAACCGAAAGAGGAACATGGATTCTCCACATGCAGTGGTGGACAAACCACGAGGTCCGGTCCCGAAAGAGGTTATGGAGATTTCGTTCTTGACCCCGCGAAGCTCCCACCCAGATTGTTCGTAATTGGGCGGTATCCTCCTAGTGGCCGAATAAACTCCTACTCAAAGTCGGAGTTTATTCTAGACCTAGTCGAGGCTCTGAAAGGTACCCCGACCTGGAGTATCTGAAAGCTTCCTGTTTTGGGCCCTTTTTTGAATTACCTGTGCAGAAGTCGTCCCTGTCAGGCAAAATTGTCCACCAAATGCTCTGCCGATCTTTAATAACGGTAAAGAGACATGAGATGTGGTTTATTTTTGGTGGACATCCATTTAGATTTTCTCTTAGGGAGTTTGGTATAGTGACTGGTCTACAGTGTGGACCTTATCCTGAACCACAAGAGATTAGTAGGTTGCAAAACTATATTGACCCGAGAAAACCCTATTGGAGTGTTTTGTTTCCAGGGGATTATGAGAAAATCACCATTAAAGAAATTGTAGACATGTTGAAGGCTGATTGTCTACTACCCCACCGTGATAGGATGCCATCTTGGCGTCGCATGAGACTAGCATTACTTGTAATCGTGGAAGGAGTACTTATTTGCAGCAAGCAGCCTGTCAGAGCTACTTCCCCCATTGTTGAGATGGTAAAAGATCTGTATTCTTTTGAGGCATATCCATGGGGGCGTGAGTGTTTCAGATTGACTTTGAAAATGTTGAAACTTGGGGATAAGTGCAAGACTATCAAGCTACTGGAGGAGAAATTTAATCAGTCCCATACGGTACCACACGGTTTCCCCCTCACCTTCCAATTGTTTTTCTTCAAAGCAATTCCAGAGTTGGAAAGGTTTTTACATGATCTAGACAACCACAACATGTTCACGAATGAAGCTGTTGAAAGTTTGTCAGCCTTAAAACTTTTCCATAATTCAAAAATTATGGAGGTTGAGCAGACTGCCAATGTAAGTGCTTGTACAGTTTCATTTCTAATGTTTCTTTCATCTAAGCATTCTCTATAAGTTATAATAATGTTGGTTTTTATGCGATGTAGCTGTACGTCAGGCCGTATCTCTAAGATACAACACGGCTGATGGACGAGAATGTAAATGAGTGGGATGAAAAAGTTGGTGACGAGTCAGTGGACTACCTTGAAATCTTAATCGGCCAGAACTTCAAGTTTAACAAGGATATATGGTTAGGTGGTTACGACAAGTGGCCATTGATAGCGGTTGATAGGAAGCTGAAGGGGAAGGCTGTTACACCAAGAGGGAAAGCAAAAAAAACTCATGGAAAAGAAAGAAATAAGGAAGAAAATGTAGGGCAAGAGTCTGGTTCAGTGGATTTAGAAGTTGTCTACGAGCGTATGGACGCCAAAATTGCGGCACGTGATGCTGATATGAAAATTTTTATCGAGGGTATGAAGAAGTCTATGATGGATGAAATCATGGACCAGATTATCTGTGAGTTACGCCAGTCTGGTATCTTGCAGAGTAAGAACAAACGTGTACGAGAGTCACATTATGATTCAATGAGTAAGAGTTCAGAGAAGACAACATCTAACAAAATTCTGGACCATTCCACTGGGGAAAACATTCCCATTGACGAGGATCGTTTTGCTGTTCATGTTGCAGTCATTGCAAACCTAACTAAATCACATGATGGAGGAATCTTTGTAAGTGAAATCCAAAGCACCCATACTTATTTGGAATTATTAATTGCTTTTGTTGATTAATTGTGTTGCATCTTGCTGGGTAACAGACAGTGGACCATGTTGTAGTGGACAATATTGAGGTTGAGAAAGATCCATTGACAAGTGATCCCGACGTCCTTGCAGACTCCACAAAGTAAATGAGAGGAGCATTCGTTGTAAGTAAACATGGCTTAAAACATACTAATTTTCCACTATAATATACAACTTTGGCTTACATACATTGCTATTTATTGTTATCCATAGAGTCAAGACGAAAATCAAAACAAAGTGTCCACAATAGAAGTGAATCAAGACAAAGTGGCAACGAAGAAGGTAATCACATTAACCAATGTTGCCGGTATTAAATGAGAATAAAAAACCACTTCAGCATATATTTTAACATGTAGGGCACGACTAGAGAGAACGTTAGTGTGATGCTGGGAAAAGGTGCGACCCCCTCGTATTCGTCTGATCGGTATAGTAGATATACCTTCTAAAGAATCTTTTGACGACGAGAGTTCGTCTATAAATGTACGCTAATAGTTTCTTATGTTTTCACGTTGAAATGGTAGTTTCCAGGGGGTCATTACCACATAACTTGTCTACATTAATTAATATGATTTTTATTAATAGGATATGGACGAGAATGAAGAGGATGACTCGCCAACAAACAAGACAAATGACAATATTGTGTCTACAAGAAAGGTGAGAGAATCAACGCATATTTTATCAAATAAACATTATGTCTATTACAGACTATATACACTGAAGCTAGATTATATATATTAGGAAAACATCAAAAAAGAAGCACATGGTGTGATTGCAGACCACACCCAGTCATTGGTAGGAGTTTCAAAAATTTATACTATTGACTATTACTTACAACAGTTGTTGACATACAACACGTTTTGTTATGGTCTACAACCGACATACGAAATAAAATCAAATGTGTCCATTGCAACACTCGAACAAGAGAAAGTAATATCAACTAAGAAGGTAATGACATCATGAAACCATTGACTAAAAAAATGGTAAAGAACATACAAATGTAACTTATTAATTTATATTTAGGACAATGTTGAGAAGAATGTAGGAGAAAATGTTAGTGGGAGCCATCCTAAAGCTGTGATAAAACAGAGGCGTTACCTCCCTATAGTAGAGCTACCTTCAGGAGATGACTATGATGATGAGACTTCCTCAGAAGAGGTACGCTTAGAATATTTTTTGTTTTCATTAAATACCTTAGTCTCCGGATTGACAATACTATTTAACTTGTCCACATAATTTTTTGTACTAGGACATGGACAAAGAGGGGCAGGACGAGTCAATCACAAACAAGAATGACGAGGGTAATATTTCCCCAGGGAAGGTTAGGAAAACCGATTCTTTTTTTTCCTTATAAAAATTAGGTCTACTACAGAATATATACTTATTCGAGTTAATATATTTCAGGACAAGATTGACAAGGAAGTAGCTGGGGTGATTTCAGACCTCAGAAAATCTCTGGTGGGTGTATTCGATGTAAGTAAACATCAATTAACCTTTATATAGTTTCATATGTATTATCTCCATGCACTAAGTTTTTTTGCCCATCTTTTTTGTTAAGGCTGTCCATGAGAGTGAGCAATGTCCGTCGATGGCAGACCTTAACATCCAGGTCAGAGAGGAGGCAACAACAAAGGGAGACCAGATTGACCCGAACAGGATCTCGTCCACGGAGAGGGTATGATGTTTGTCGTTTTGAATGTAAAGACTTCATTACTGTGGACATATTGTCATATGGACATATATCGTACATGGATGCTAATCGTATAACACTAACTAAAATTATGTAGTTCCAGGATGTGCTAGCGGAGGGAGTGCAAAGGGTAGATGTCCCAGACAATGCAAATCCCAATTCACAAATGACCACACCCGTAAAGGTAGTACACATAAATTCCGTAATGTATTGATGGACAAGACATGTTCAGTAATTATAATATTGTCCATCAGGAAACTACGGATAGCAATCAAACAATTTGTCGTAGGGACGACTCTGACCGCAAGATCTCATTATCTACGGTTAGTTTGTCTGCGTATATTCTTAGTAATATACTTTTTTTATGTAAACCCTGTTGGTAAATTGCGTCCTCATACCAATTTTATAGGAATACGACATTGATGGACCAATTGTACCCCGTCGGAAACAACCATCTATCTCGTGGACGACCCCCCAATATAAAGTAGATAAAATTTTCCATTTAAATATAAGTTATGCGTGAAATGTTTCCCTAAAATTTCAAATTTTGAATTGGGTAGTCGGATGAAGATTATGGTAGTGATGTTAGCGGGGCCCCGACCCCGACCTCAAAACCTTATTTACCTTTACATTTCCCAACAAATACGCCCCTGTCCCCAATAACCAGTTGCTTTCTGCTGTACATCCCAATCTCATTAATAATTATGACTTGGTGGATATGGTAATAACCATCATGATGTCCACAATCTACTTGTAAACAAACATCGATGATGTACATCATGTTTCTAATATTTATTGTTCCGTTTATGCAGCTAACGCCCTATGGAGGAGGACATGGAAAGCTCCAATGAGAAACTGGTAAGATTTTAATACTCACATTGTGTTTACTGTCTCCATCTTGTAGACGTGATTCTCGTGGACCAAATACATTTTTTACGTTTATTCAGGAGGACGATCCGGCTGATAGTGGCATTTCATTGGGTCTCGAACAAGGAAGTCATTCTCGGGAGAAGGTACTGTTAGCAGTGCATACATTTATTGTCTATAACAATTATATTTTTCATTTTTCAATAGTCACACACATAATGCTGAAAATGGGGATAATACCACTCTCGATGAGCTAAAAAAGTCCGATAAAAGACCAATGGTTGCTGATGATGTGCGTAATAAGAGGGTAATCAGACGTCCCAAAAGGTACCGACAAACTGTCACACCAGTAAATGTTGTCCCTCCAGATCATGTCCACGAGTCATTTACTCATGTTGACGTCTACCTTAAGAAGAAATTCAATGCTGCATTGAAAAAGCACAAGGGCAAGTAAGTATATGAACTCAAATCTTATAATTGCGTAGTTGCTTTACGTATGTGACTAACTAATAATCATTTTTTAGAACGTACAATGTTGATGGACGTACGGTGCCTCGTTCAATTTTTAAGGACATTGCTACGCCGCAAAAATGGACTGACGCACCAGTCAGTTTTTTTTAACTCATTCATGCCGCTTTTAAACTAATCACATCACTGATTATTCCTTTATTATGTTAGCATGTTGAAGCACTCTTGAGTTTAATTTGGCGTAGACATGGAGAAGATTTAGTCCAGAGGGGAGTTGCTATTCTAAATAGCTGGTTTATTCGTTTTGGTTGACGAACATGCTCGATATCAGAAAGTGGGAGGTGTTGCTGGATGGAAATGGAACAGCTCTATAAAAAACTTGGTCCAAGGTTTCGTCCCCAACCGCTTTAACAAACTACCGTGGTACTCCGTTGTCAACACGGTATATGCACCAATGAATTGGGGGAAGGAACACTGGGTTGGACTTGTTATCAACTTGAAATATGGTAAGATTGACATATATGACTCATTTCAGACCGGTTTCTCGACTGACTAGGTGGACGAGATTATGAAACCGGTGGACGAGATCCTTGCTTTGGTCGTCCACCAGTTGGTCGATACTGATTCTGCATAAGTCTCTGTTCCGGTTGCATTCCACCATGCCAGACTCCCTAACGTATATCAGAATGAGCGTTTCGGTGATTGCGGTCCTCTAGCTGTCAAATTCATTGAGCTCCATGCGCAAGAAGTTGAATTCTCATAAATTAATGAATAAATTGTGGACAACATGCGGTCGCGGTATGCTATTGACCTCTATGAGGAGTACATCTAGCCAATCAATTAGTCAAAATTTGTAACTAACGAATCTATGTTTAATTTCTCCTTCTCCTCAACTTAAAAAAAGGATGTCCTATTTTGCCTTTTATGTTTGATATATTCAGTAAACAATGCCCCACGTTTTAAAATTATTATGCCTTTAACTCCTCAAATCGGACATTTCCCAAGACATGAACAATATACTTATCATTTCCCATATTCCGCTTTTATTTTGTTACATGGAACACATTGATGGACAAGTTCAAGGTAGGGTATGTCCACATGAACAATGTCCATCACGAAGAGACACATTATAATAAGTAAATGATATCTTCTCTAACATTTACTAACTTAACCATACAATAACTTCAAAATTTCTCATGGTATAATTCTTATTATATGGTCACTTGGAACACACCGATCGACAAGTTTTGTCACATATGTTCAGATGGAACATATAGATGGTCATAATTCTAGATAATCTCGGTTATACAACATGTCCACGAGTAGAATGCCCGTCCAGAATAGACATGCACTCAATACCCGTTGTTATCTGGTGAGATAAAACATAAGGTTGAACAAGTTCATTTATATTTATTTTCCACATAAACCGTGTCCATTGACAAGAGACTAAATATAAGACGAATACGTTTTCTTCTATAAAATTTAGTAATTTAACCATACAATAACTTCGAATTTTCTAAATTCTCTTTCAAGATATCATATCCAAAAATTAATATCCCACATTTTTATCCATCAGCACGAAAAGGGACTACATTGATTAGAATGCCAAAAAACCAACAATTCATGTACATGTCCATATATGATAAAACCCAACAACTTCCAATATGGATTTCCTAAAATACGCATACTTAGTACTCCCCAATACCATAAAATATCCATCATCTATATTGGGTTTTTGCAGCTTGCCCTATCATGTCCTTGCTTCTTACACCTTGTGCACTTCCTGTTCACCCACTGTAACGTGTGTGTTTGTTAGTTTCATGTTCATATGTTAGCTTATATTAAGTGAGAAATGACCAAATCATACCGGGTGTTCTCATCTTGATGGTATCCTAGTTTTTTTTGGTCTCCCAGATCCTCTGCTTGTCTTTGATGGGTGGACATCTTCATCAGCAGCTGGAACATCTAGGTCTGTTTCTTTTCCAAGTGGTAGTATTTTCTCCGTCCACAGTTTCTCCCAGGTTTTAACCGAGTAACACTCCCCAAAAAGAGAGTAGATGTCTATGTTTTGTATGCCAACACATGCTAGTGCATGACAACATGGCACCAACAATACATCGAATATCCTACAAGTGCAAGTTTTTTTTTCTAAATCAACTGTAAAAACACACCCATTTCTATCATTTACCTGATATATCCAATCAGTAGAAGCTATTATGGCATAATCGGTGGCGTCTTTCAAATGATCAATAAGGATGTCTTTGATTTGTGGTGTATATCTCGTGGACGCCCTTCTGGATTTTTCTCTCCTTGCGCAGAACCACTTCATCAGCATCGTTTGGATGGATTCCACCATTGTTGCAATAGGTAACTCCAAAGCTTGTTGCAGTGCATCGTTCAAAGATTCTGATATGTTGCTACTCATAAAGTTGTAACGCATACCTGAGAAATATGCGAGTGTCCAATGAGGTAACCCGACTTCCACCAAATATTGCGCACATTTTGTGTTACGACGTTGGATCTCCTCAAACCAATATATAAAATCACCCTCGATGTAGGCTCTTGCCGTTTTTGAGACCATGGTAGTGAGGCCATCACATTTGAACTTATGTTTAATGTTCTTACACAGGTGTATTACGCAAGCCCCATGTTTCGTAAGTAGATAAACGACTCTCAACCCTGCATATATAGACTGATGCATATCGGAAATGACAACGAGATCCTCATTGTCACTAATGAACTGACTCAATTGGCTAAAAACCCATGTCCACCCCGCTGCGTTTTCACCCATCAATAACTCCAAAAGCTAATGGAAAGATTTGGAAGTTGCCATCTTGTCCACTTGCTGCAACCAAAGTATCTTGGTATTTCCCCTTTGCATGTGTCCCATCTATGACAATAACCTTTTGTAGATACTTAAAACCTGCGATGGAAGCCCCTAAAGCAAAAAACAAGTATTTAAACAATGTATTTCCACTTGTCGACTTCACAGTTTTTACGGCTGAAATGGTCCCCGAATTTGTTGTCTTCAGCAAGTGCAGGTATGTGGACAAGAACTGGTAACTGTCTTCATCGCTCCCTCTCGCCTTTCTCATGGCGATCTCCTTTGTTTTCCAAGCCGTTATATACGATATAGTGACATTTAACTCCTCCAATACTAATTTCGCTACATCGCAAGCTCTAGGTCCCTTTTGTCCATGTTCATATTTCGACTTGATTACCTCTCCTAGTATTTCAGTTGTCGCCTTCTTACCGTACTAGGATCGTAATTCCACATCACATGTGTGTTTTAGATTTGCCATTCTGATTTCCATATTTTCAGAGTCCTTTCATTTTGTAGCATATATCCTCCAATCGCATTTCTTGTCCTTGCAAATCACAATCTCCCTTTTTTTGTCCGAGCTTCTCACTTTGAAACTGAACAACCTTTTCACTGAGTAAACTGATATTGCGTTATGCAATTCAGCCTTGTTTTTGAATACTAAGCCAACATAGAGTGCATCGTCCCCTTTCTTCAAATTCATGTTAGCTTTATCACTTCTTATCATCTTAATGTTCTCTCTAAATGGTTCCGGATCCACTACAAATAGATGGTTCGCTGTGTCTTTGGAGGTCCAAGCTTTTTCATGTCCACTATCTTCATCGCTAACACTATCGAGAAGACACAAAGTATCACCTGAGCCTTCCACGCTATCGAAGTCATGTCCACTATTAAGCACCACCAAATCTTGTCCACTCCCTTCCACTGTCTCTTCAACTTCGTCAAATATGAGGCATCTTTTAACAGAAGTGTCTCTACCTTGAGGACGTAGGGAGTTGATTAATTCTGGTTCACCGTCTACACCACCTCGACTAATTCCACGACTACTATCTAGTCCCCCTGACACATCCTGTCCATCCACAACATCATCACTTTCAAAATTATCTGCTCCACCATCATGATCATGTCCATCAGTTGGATATCGTCCCCCTCAGAATGACGTCCTTCACTCCGGGTCACCCCCCATATATCCGTTGTCCATCCATTACACTATGTCCCTTAGGATGTCTTTGTCCAGCACTGTTATCTTGTCCACCACTCGAATGTTGTCCCTTATACACTTCTCCACCATTTACTTCTCCTTATCCAGTAGAATCTTGTCCATCACCGCATTTATGTATACCATGTACATTTTTGCCCGCGATGTTTATGTACTCGCTCAAACAACCATCATGGTGGTTACTCAATTCTTTAGTTCCCCCTGACGGACAGATGTCCAGCCGAACATTCTTATTTCTCGCGACGGACTCAACAGTCATTAAAAGCTCAAGATGTCCTCCACAATTTGGTGCCACACACATAGTACACTATCCACCATTATTGTCTACACACTGGTTGGGATCCCACTTTGTGGGGGTACTCAGCTGCAATCAAATCAGCCATATAATTGAAGTCGTAAGTAGGAGACCCCTCATCACTTACATAACAGTCAACGGCCCCACAGATATCACATCCCTCGTTTCATCTCCAATGGAAATGGTAGGACAAACTTTTTGCTTCTTAGTTGTCTTTCCACGAGAATCAAACATGTTATCATCTTGTCCATGGCCTGATACGTCCACTGCAGCATTTTCCTGTATGTACACATTCTCCATGTGACTAACTTGTTGTAAGAATTCTTGGTCTTCATATGCACTGTCACCCTTGTGTCCTCCTTCATATCCGTTGTCCACCACTTTCTTCATGGACAAGTATAACTTCAGTCCACTCTCGTCATGTCTTGCCCTTTGATACATGTCCAGGCTCTCATTAGTTTCTACAATAATTGGTGGCATTTTTTCCTGTGTGAAGACTATTTCACAATTGCCAACCCAGAAACTTAAACTGAGTATGTCCTCCGTTCCGAATGCACTTTCCACCTTCGCCTTGAACGTTTGGAAGTTGTCCATCTCACTTAAAGAGACGCATTGCCATATATGTTTCCCGACACACGGAAACGCCAACTGCCATCTTCCAAGCATTCCCATTCCCCCACAATGACCAACATTGGATCTTCCATTTCACGCTTAAACCTGAAAAACGTTAAAATGTCTAGTGAGATTTTGTCCATTAATGAACACAATATCATTTTCCGACCATAATACCATGTCTACGACCACATATACCTCCTATTTATTGTTGTTCGAAGAAATCAGATATATAGAATTTCATTAATAGGGAGTAAATGCTCTCACCTTCGAGAAATTCTTCTCTTCAAAAGCTTCAAAACACCGAGAATGTGTATAGAGATATATCTCCCTATCACTACAATAAATGTGACTATCGATAGCGTTCTAGGATAGCGTTTTTTTGTGTTACTGCTATTGTACATGGACACGGGTTTTATCCATAGCGTTTCATTTTTTAGAACGCTATTGTTTGATTCCCAGGGAAACGAAAATACATAAGCGCGTCAATCTGCTTAGTTTTGGCACTTACTATTGCAGATAATATAAAAACGCTATGATACTTACAAAATCACTTAACTTTTTCAACATAATCAATTCGACTTAGTTATTTCTCTCTTTCTTCATTATTTTCAGAAGTTCTTCACTGTATGCGTTACTTCGGGACATTGTTTATCTCATTGATTCGAAGCTCCATTATTTAATCGAGAAGGTATTTTCCTCATATACTTCAGTGTTTAGTTAAATTAGGTATATGTACATCGATTATGCGGTTCTAAATTACCCATGCATGTTTCGGTGTATATACATATTGTTTGAATTCGTTAGATGTGGAATATAGCTAATAACAATGTTTCAAGCTGAGGATGAGAGGAGGCTACACGTCGACATCCGGATGAAGTAAGATCTGGTTCTAATAACTCAATCCAACTTGTGTTTAGAATTTGTGTTTGTTTGTATGATGATAATGAGGAATAACAGAGTAAAGAAAACAGAGTGCACAGAGAGTTTAAGAACAAGTTTTCATAAACAACTCTAAGCATGCGCAAAGGCGTAGAAGTCGCCTTGGTAGAGTGGTCCAAACATGGCTACAAAGTTGTTTCCTCTTATGTTAAAACAACTTTAAGCGTGCGCAAATGCGTATACCGACTGGGCTTCAATTGGGCTTAGCCAAAATCTTATTCTTCTATTTTTAGTAACATCACGTGGTTCTCACGTGACTCCCACTTATACCGACTTGGGCTTCAATTGGGCTTGTCTCACACTTAATTTGAATTGTCCAGATCCAAGGAAGACTAGTAGGAGTGAGGCATGTATTTGCTCACACTGTTGTAAGTAGTTATGAAATATGTTTATACATTGTTATTACATTTTTCTTTTTTTTAAACGTCATATATTGTTACACATATAATTTGTTTTAGGAAGGAAAATGTTCAACTGTCAAAAACTAGTTTCCCTAAGAAATAGGGAATTGTTTTTTCCAAAATCATGATTGGCTTAAAACTGATTTTTGAAAAAAACAAAAACTATAATCTACTCTATAATCTAGTAACAGTCAAGACCTTAACTTTTAAATAAAAAAGAGTTGGAAGAAATACTGTCACTGATGAAAATAAGAAAACCGT
>OVBE01010295.1:0-15156 GCA_900406425.1 Iberis pinnata
GACGGGCGCTGTCAGAGCGTTTAATAAACCGCTATGCTATCCTACGATAGCGTTTTCCGAATGCTAAGGAAAGCCATATTTCTTGTAGTGTCATAAGCTTTTGAAACTTTCAGTGTTCAAAAACCTGGTGGAGAAGGAAGCTGAGACTATGATTCGAGGTCTACGTACAGACATGGAAGGAGAATTCACATCTGAAAGGTTCAATCAATTATGCAAAGTCAGTGGCATAACAAGACAATAAACATCAGCGTACACTCCTCAACAAAATGGAGTAGCTGAGAGGAGAAACAAAAAAATAATGAACATGGTATGTTGTTTATTGTCTGAGAAGGAGATGCCAAGATACTGATGGCAATACAACAAGGTGGACAGCTCATGTTCTGAACAGAAGCTTGACAAATGCATTTAAAGACAAAGTTCCCGAAGAAAGATGGACATGAATTAAACCAATGATCAATTACTTCAGATTCTTAGGATCAAATGCTCATGTTCATATTCCAGTTCAAAAGAGAATAAATATTGATCGAAGTCACAAGTGTATTCTACTTGGGGTAAGTGAAGAATCTAAAGCATATAGATTATATGATACAATTGCAATGAAAATTACCATAAGTAGGGATGTTATATTTGAAGAAGATGCCAAATGGAATTGGAACCTAACAACATTAGAACAAGAGGAACTTGTTTGGGGGAGATGATGGAGTCATTGAAGGAGATGAGACTGATAATGAAATAGATTCTGGAGTTGCTGAGAATCCAGAAAATAAAGAAACAGTTCCAGAAGCTGCACAAACAGAACCAGAAACTGTAGAAGCAGAAATAGAGCCTGAAGTACAAATAGAAGAAGCTATAGAAGCTTCAGGTGTTGAAACACAAGTAACTGAAACTGGTGAATCATCAAGAAGAAATTGAAGAAAGCCTCGTTGAATGGAAAACTTTGTAAGTGGAGAAGATTTAAGTGATGAAAATGATGCTTTGATGAACTTTGCTCTTTATGTAAGCAGTGATGATCCAATTCACTTTCAAGATGTTGATAAAGAAGGAAAATGGAGAGAGGCTATAAAATCAGAGATACAATCCATTGAGAAGAATCACACATGGGAAATTGTGAATCAGCCATCACAAGGAAAAAGGATTGGTGTTAAGTGGGTTTACAAAACCAAATTGAATGAAGAAGGAAAGATAGAAAGGTGCAAGACTCGGTTAGTTGTAAAAGGATACTCTCAAACTCATGGTGTAGATTATACTGAAGTATTTGCACCTTTTTCTTGATGGGACACTCTAAGAAGTCTCTTAGCTCTGGCTGCTCAAAGAGGTTGGTGTGTTTTTCAGCTTGATGTTAAGAGTGCTTTCTTATATGGTGAACTGAAGGAGGAAGTGTACATTGATCAACCTGAAGGGTTCATCAAAGCAAGGGAGGAAGATAAGGTGTATCGATTGAAAAAGGCTTTATACGGTTTGAAACAGGCACCGAGAGCCTGGTTTAGCCGTATTGAGACCTACTTTAAGCAGAATGGATTCCAGAAAAGTGAGTTTGATCACACTTTGTTTTTTAAGAAAACAGAGGACAAGTTTTTGGTGGTAAGTGTCTATGTTGATGACTTAATATATACTGGGAATGATGAAGTGTTATATGCAGAATTCAAATCATCGATGGAAAATGAGTTTGAAATTACTGATATAGGGCTGATGAAGTTCTTTCTTGGCATTGAAGTTATCAAAACAGTGAAGGTATTCACATTTGTCAAAAGAAATATGCTAAAGAAGTTCTTGAGAGATTTAACATGTGGAACTGTAATTTAGTCAAGAATCCAATTGTTCCTGGTACTATCATTACTAAGGAGGGAAAAGAGGAGTTAATGCAACTATCTACAAGCAGCTTATGGGATGTCTCATGTATTTTACGGTAACAAGACCTGATTTGATGTTTGTAGTGTGTTTAATTGCATGTTTCATGGCATAACCAATGGAAGAACATATGATGATTGCCAAGAGAGTACTTAGGTACTTAAAGGGAACAATGGACTTTGGAGTTTTCTATAGAAGATCATAAATCTTGAATATGTTGGGATATACAGATAGTGATTATGCTCGTGATACACATGACAGAAAAAGCACATTCGAATATGTGTTTATGATGAATGGAGCTGCAGTTTGTTGGAGTTCGAGAAAACAGAGCATTGTTACTCTATCCTCTACCGAAGCTGAGTATATAGAAGCAACTTCTGCAGCTTGCCACTGTGTTTTTGCCAAGGAATCCAGTTATGCATCAAAGAACTAAGCACATTGATGTAAGGTATCACTACTTACAAAATCTATCAAATGAAGGAGTTATGAAACTAGTTTTCTGTGGAACTAAGGATCGGGTTGCAGATGTATTAACTAAACCTATCAAGCTTGGTCAGTTTGAGAAACTCAAAATGTTACTTGGTGTTTGAAGATTGAAGGATTAAACTGATGGTGAAAGGTTTATCAGTTTAAGGGGAGGATTTTTTAGAGATAAGTCAAGCTGAAGAATCGGATATTTGAATGAGTCTTTGGTTTAAGTTTGTTTTATTTTCTGTCTGCGTAAGTTTCTCATTTTCTGTTATTTTCATCTTTCTATAAGAGTCTCTGTAATTGTCATTTGCTAAGTTAATAAGAAATGCTTTCACACTTTGATTTCTAATTCCTTTCATGTCTTCGAGGATTACGTCCATGCCAAAGGGTATGGATGGAGCATTGGAACAGCAATCAAAGAAGCAAACTCACTGGACAAGAGCGTTGTGGTGAGAGGAGAACATAATTATATTTTTCCATCTTGAGATTGGTGAAGGTAAGAGATTACCTACAACTATTAGCAAGGTGTAGGAGGAATATGGGCAATCGAAGAAGATGTGAGCTCAATCTTCATAAGTGTGACGACAGAACATACATGATACATAGTAACTGCTATTCTAAAAAGCAATCCTATCTCCCAATTTCTAATCGGTTGAGCGTAGAAACCCAAGTAAGAAAAGAGTGCTTGGGCGTTGAGTGAGGGAACCAAAAAACATTAGCCCATGGCTGAGCTTGTTTTCTTTCCCGAATGAGATTCTAAACTACAGAAAAAGAAAAATTTTCTGAGTATGATGAAGCTGTGTTCTTCCAAATAAATTAATTTGGTGGATTATATGGATTTAGAATTGGCAGCTGAGCCAAAAATTGGACCAGATAAGATATTGGTTAGAATCGCTGCTGCCTAAATCGCTAGTGAGTGCTGCTAGCTTCAGAAATAGTGTCATTTTCCCAATACTCAAAGCTCTAAAACCTCTAAATTCGACAACCTCAAGCAGTCATCAAATTGATGCCAAATTATCATACCAAAAAGAGGTTTGTTGACCATTTTCAATCTCCACTATGGTGAATTTGAAAGCAAGGTTTCGTAGCTTTAATATTTTTCTCCATATCCCGGGTCCAAAGCCCTTTGTAACCGACCAAAAAGAACTTTGGCAAAGCAAGTGAATTTTGATCCAGTTAACTCAGAGTGAGTCTGCGGATGAGAAAATTTGCCAGATTAATCTCTAACCATGTACTTTGCTTGCTAGAGTTATAGACTTGAAGCCCTTCCCACCTTCTCGTTTCGGGTAGCAGATATCAACCCAAGTAACTTTAGCTTTTGACGTATTCAAAGAGGGACCAAACATAGGGAAGTAGCCATCAATTTCTCTATTTCACTTAGAAATTTCTTGGGTAAAATGAATGCTGAACACCAAAAATTGACAATACTGTGAATAATCGAGGATATCAATTACAAGCGACTCGAAGGAGAGAAATTTCACAGACCATGATTGTAGTTTCTGCCTGATTTTCCTGATCAATCGAGCATAGTCTGTACCTTTTGTGGTTAAGGGCAGTCCCAAGTAATACATAGGGAAGCAATCTAGGCTGATTTGAAATTGCATAGAAATTTGTGTTTACGCATATTTAGAGAGACCAGAGGTAAAGAAGGTGTATTTTTGAGCGATTCATCTGTAAATCAGACATAGTTGCAAATTGTGTGAATATGGAGAAAATATCAATCATAGATGATGGAAAAACAATAAGAAAACACTAGAATATCTCGGAAAAACATAGGTGAGTGATACATGATTCTTGACATGGGGGAGGAAAGCCAATTTTGTGCTCAAGGGCTGCCTTATTAAGCAGAGTAGATAAACATTCATACTAATGACGAATAAGTAAGGAGACAAAGGGCAACCTTGACGTAAACTACATTCACTTTTAAAGAAGCCAACTAATTCACCATTCATCTGAACTGAAAACCAAGCAGTAGAGATGCAGGTGGATGTCTATTTAATAAAGATCAGGGGACATATATGGAAGAGAGAGTATTTTAAAAAAGCTCCATTGTAGTGAATCAAAAGCCTTAGCTAGATATTTTGAAAATGCATCAAGGGCTATTATTTTCCTTATGATATCCTTTAACAATCATTATGGGACGCAAAATGTTTTCAAGCAAGAGTCTACCCTGCACAAAATCAGATGCACTTGATTTGATGAAGCCTGGAAGCAACAACTTTAACCAGTTAGCAAGTATCTTAGATTTTACTTTGTAAACTAGATTGCAACAGGAATTTGGGAGATAATCAGAAATTTCCAAGGCATCTTCTTTCTTCCGGATTAAAGCTAATATCATGGAGTTAATACTATGCGGCAAGAAATCATTCTAGATGAAGGAAAGGATTGCAGAGGTGAAGTCATCTCCAACTACAGACCAAGCTGTTGTAAAAAAATTCTTTTGTGAAACTATCCGGACTAGGGCATTTGTTGCTTGGTAATGAACAAAGAACAACTTTAATCTCTTCCGGTGTAATAGCCTTACATGTGAGCTGTTTCAAAGAGTTAGAGCATATGAATTCAAGGAGACCCTGTAACTCAGATATGGAACCACCAATGAAGGCGGGGGGGGGGGGAAGCTATAAGAAGCTTGAAACCAGCTATTTTTGATGACTTTAAGTGATGGAATTTCAGCTCTAGAGGGAAGTTTAAGTCTTCTGATAGCATTCCTTGAAGTTGTTTCTTTTCAAATTAGATAAAATAATTTATTGTTCTTGTCACCCAATTTTAACTAGTGTGGTCTAGCAATTTGTTTTAGGTATGGCTATTTAAGAGCCGAGACATGAGTCCAATGGTCCAAAGCAGCAGATTCTGCAGCAAAGGAAGTAGAAGATGGACTACAAAGTGAATCTTTTTGGGCTTATACAATAGTGGTCATGGCTTCATGAGCCTGCAGAGGTAATTTACCAATCCGCGTCTTGTTGAGATGTCTTAGTGGTTGTTTTAAAGCTTTCAACTTCTTATTAAGGAGATATAAGGATTTACGAGAGACAAAGATGGAGGCAGATGATGTCCAAATATGGAGGAAAATATTTTGAAAATAATCATCAGTAGATAGTAGGTTAAAAAACTTAAAAGGCTTGTGAGGACCCTCAGTTTTTGCAGCAAAAATTATCGAGCAACGAGCATGATCTGAAAAACCAGCAGCCTCAAACCGTGCAAGGGAATGCGAATATTGAGATAGCTATACATGATTTACCAAGGCTCGATCAAGTTTCTTACATAGTGGGTCCTAATCACGATGGTTGGACCATGTAAATAGCATACCGCAAAAAGAAAGGTCATATAGAGCATAGTCAGCCAACAAGCTCTGAAATAACAACATACCAGAAGTAACTATTGCAGAACTAGAGTGCTCAGATAGATCTTGAATTTCATTGAAATCCCCCACTATTAGCCAAGGTTTATGCGTGAATAAAGGAAGTGAGCCATGATCACATAAATCACACCAAAGAGGAGCTTGTTCTTCCATAAAGTTAGATGCATAAACAAAGGAGCAGACAATGTCTAATCCTTTTGTAGCATCAACAACTGAACATGTGATTAATTGAGCAGTTTTGAACATAGGAGTAACAAGAATAGAGGGCGACCAAACCACCCAAATTCATCCAAGACGATTATACTCATAATTTGTTAAAAAAGACCAGTTTAGGAAAACCATATTGCACACCAAGCTGGCCCTCGACTCTTGAACATGCGTTTCAAGTAAACAACCAAAAGAAAAATCATATTCATGAACCCTACTATTGACTGCGATATGTTTACAAGATTTGTTGAATACACACATGTTGAGATATCAATGTTAGTTTCACAATGAGTGTGTGTAGGTGAATTATCTTGCTTTTGTGAGGATTAGAGGGTGAACTTGAGTCCAAGTTCCTATGACATCTTGCGTTGTAGTCACTGAATTATAAATGGGGTTCAAATATGCTGTTGGGAGTTCTGAAGAGGTGAAGTCACAGCAGGAGTATCAAGAGATTCTGTAGTTTGCTGGTTTGATTCAACTAGTTGGTTATCCAAGGTAGTAGAGGGTGGAGAGGATGATTAATCTTTTAGTCATCTTGTACTAAGATGTCCCCATTTAGAGGATAAAGAATATTTTGGAGGTGGCCATGGATAAAAGACATCAATCTCTACTTTGAAACCTTTCTTATTCTCCAAATTCATTTTACGAGTTAGTTCTTTAGTGAGGTCTGTATTAATGAATATCCATGCTTTGTCGAAACTATTGTAGGCTAGAGTGGAAGGATGGAAATTTTTTTGATGCCCCATATCACTTGTAACCCATTGGAGACCCTTAGTATATAGCAACTGAGATGGTACATTGTGAAAATCAACCCACAAAGGGATTGATTCAAGCCTAGGTTAAGCATCAAGGATGGTAGGGTTCCATTAAGAGACTATTAAAGGAACATCTGTAATACTCAAGAATCCTCTAAATAGAACTTCCCGCCGAATGAGAGGATAAGTGATTCGAAATTTTTAGGTTGTGAGGTTTACAACACGAACATCAATCTTTAAATTTTGTTTCCAAACTTCCAAATCTTGTTGACAATGACGTGAACCTTGGCAACATGGGGAGTTGAGTCAAGAAATCTTTCGATCAGGAAAGGCTTCAAGAGATGATCTACATCATCAATGATTAAATCTGGAATATCCAGGGAGATTGTGCCATCTAACATAGATAAAGATATGTCTTGTGTCTACAAAGAACCTGAGTTAATTGAAGCAATAGAAAATCTAGTTTGGCTTACTATAACCTAGTATTATTAAATTCTGAATAAGATTCCAAAAAATATGACTATCATGAAGATACATGAAACTGAATGTTAGAAACTGAGTTGAGACACGTATTATACCAAATGCTGAAGACACCACAAACATTATATCAGAAACTTGATATTAAACATGTTGCAGAAGATACATGAAAATGAATGTAAGAAACTTGGTGCATCAGATATAGTTGTAGATGTTGATCTTACATACATAATATGACTGCAACAAGATTCTGAATATCTTGACGACAAGCTGGTTCAAAAGAGTATCAATAAACACAACAAAGATGCATATTCAGAAGACTGATAGGATCATTGAGTTGATTAGATCAAGAAGCTGACTAAAGATGTAATAGTGAAGTATCGTTGATTCCAAAAAAGGGGAGATTGAAGATGCAGATTCCAGAATCAACAAGATAATGGAATTAGAAGACTGTTGGAATCAAAAGCTTGTTATAATCAGCATGTTGATGGAATCAACCATCTGATGAGATCATAAAGTTGATGATACCAGTGAGCATATTATGTATCATAGTGCCGTTGCTGATCTGTCACAAAGGATCGCTGTTGATAAAGCTGATGATACCAGTGAGCATATTATGTATCATAGTGCGGTTGCTGATCTGTCACAAAGGATTGTTGTTGATAAATAGGGAGCTGAATGGGAACAGAAAGCTGAATGGGCACACAAGTTTGGTGAGATTCAATGCACTGAATGAATCAACTGAGACTTCGGAAGATGAAGAATCAGTTGCAGTCTTATCTATGAAGATTATATCTTGAAGAGAATCTCAACGAAAAGGTTATACCAATAAGATATTTGGTTGAGAAAATTATGGAAGAAAATTATCTTAGAGATATTCTTGGAGATGTCTTAAAACAAAATACTTAATATATTATGGGAAGATTATATTTGGAAGAGAATCTTAAGGAAAAGATTATACCGAAAAGATATTCGCTTGAGAAAATCATGGAAGAAAGAGTATCTTAAAGAGATTCTTGGAGATGTCATAAAATAGAATATTTGATATATGCTGGGAGATTTGAAAGTGCTTATGTGGCACAAAGTACTAGTGACGTGGCATAGAATGTTGATGACGTGGAATAGAACACTGAATAACATGGGACAACAAGTTACTGATGTGGTACAACTTTTGATTGACAAACAACAAGAAGGATTTGATGACGTGGCTATGCATCAAGATCCTGTAGATTTGTTGAGAAAAATAATATTTGAAAGAAAGATTTTATTGTTGAAAAGGATAATCTTTGGAAGAAATAATATCTTTTTGTTGAGAATTTTGGAGATCCTAAGAACTAGATTTTTCCATTAGTATATATATGGGAAGAGTTTGAGGCGTGTAAGCTTTTAACTCTTCCAAATCTAGGGCATTTGATGTGTATCTTTGAAGCTGCCGAAAACAGAAAGATGAAGAAGGAAGTGTTAGGTCTACAGATCGCTGTGGAACTAAAACAGTGGTTGAGATCAAGCTGAGGGTAGGCTCAGGGTTGAGTAAAAGCCAATCATAGACTGAGAGATTTGTTCGGGAATAAAATAACAAGTTGTTGACGTTCATTCAGAAGACTGAGGTATTGAGACTAAGGGCAACACGAAGTTAGATTTGTGTAACACCGATTAAGTTGATTACTTAATAGATCTCTAGCTGCTTTAGACCACTAGAAAAGAGATAGCATGGTAGGATTGTGAACCACATTCAATTGTATTTGTATTTTAGTTCTAGTGGATTTGCTTCTGGACAAGGTCCTGGGGATGTAGGGACACTGAAGCAAACTATCGTTATGCAAACTATTCACAAGAATCATCTGATTTTGAAGATGCATAACATCTATAAACACTTCAGTTTGGTTCTCTAAATATCTAAATTTTATGAGAATACAATGGTGACAGAAAGAGAAAGAAACTTTGTTACAAAAAATACTAGGTTTCAGTTAATATTTAATACAAAGGAGATGTAGTTACATTTTTTAATACTAAAATTGATATTTAAAAAAGAAAAAGATGAGTTTTAGTAAACTAAAAGTCTAAAGCCGAAAAGAAAAAAATATACTTCTAGAGATTTATTGGAATCATTGATTTGATGGCAATTTGGGGGGGGGGGGGNTATTTAAAATAAAAACCTAATTTTCAAATTAACATTATAAAGTACATTATCTCTAATAAAAAACTTACAGTATCCAAAACGCTAAAATACTCTTAAAAATAGATGTCTAGATAATTGTTTCGTTAGGATTAAACACTTTTTCTAATTTATCCTTTTCGCATATACATAAAAAAATTTTTTTTATCACACATATTTTTTGACAAAAAATAACTTTTGTAAGAATTTACTTGACTTTTTTAGAAGGTTATCTTTTTGGTCCTTTCCAATTTTAATTTTGATGGATGACGGAGGGATGGTGGATAGATAATTAGTGTTTAAAAATCATTTAATAGAAGTTCCAACATATTCTGAATGTGACTCCTCGTTACAACTGTCAGTTCTATTGATTTTTTTCTTTCGTTTTCTTGGCTTGGAATCCATTTTAATGATCTTTTAACAATACTTTCTACAATTTAGCTTGTCTAAGATGTTGAATGAATTCTAGATATTGGGCGAAGCTTATATATAATAGTTGTCCTAAAAAATTTACCTATTTTCCTAGTTTCTTTTGAATATAAGTGGATGATATCTTTTAACCTAATATACAAAAATAGGACTTTTTAATTTCTCTTCATTGATCCACTTGGCATTTATCCATAGAAAAAAAATATTAGAAACACTGATCTAATTACTTCGAAGAGAAAAAAAAATGGCGATCCGATGAAATGCTCTCATCTTCTGAAACGACAATTTCAAATTGCCTTCCGATCTCTGGCGGTCTTTCAATGTCGATGGATTCTCCTCAGAATATTGAGGATTTTGTGAATCTCTGGTGGTGGTGGGATTCAAAGATTCACCTCATATTCGATTGGATTTTGGTTTCCTTTTATGTATCTTTGTTGATTTTGATTGAGCGTCATCATCGGACCTATTTCCCTCTCCGATGGATTTACATTTATGGTTTTCACTTGATCTTTGGGATTCTCGATTGGATGTTGGATATTTCTCTCCCAATCTTATAATATTTAAGTATGTGGTTATTTGGTTTCTCTTCACCATGATTCTCGTTGCAACTCTCTATTCTGCTACAGAGTTTTTTCTTTGTTCCTAAAATCACCATGGCAGCTAAGTCATCGCAGTCTAGTTTGGTTTATTGTCGTGCTTCTGAACGTTTTAACAGGCCCCTAGAGATCCCTGATTTTGATAATTCGACCATCTTGAATCAGTTTCAGTTCACACTGGTGGGTATGCCTCTCAATCCAGCAGTCCAATCTGGGCGTATTAGGTCACTTATAAGCTTTCTCCCCTCTGTTTGGGACTACTCACGCCATTTACATGGTATGGTGGTGGGTGATGGATGTTTTCGGTTCTGATTTGAATCTGAGGACGATCTGAAAAAGGTGGTCGATTTAAGGCTTTTTCACTTCGATCGATGGATGGTAGCTTTGGGGCGTTGGTTTTCTACTGTCCGACAGGACTATCCATCCGCAATCAAGTTTTGAATCTTGGTTAGAGATTTACCAGACCATTACAGAATGAAGCAAACTTTTCAAACTCTCGGTGATGATTTGGGCGAGATCGAGAAGATTAATGTGGATAATTCTTAGATTCGACTCTCGTTGGAGGTCACTGCTCCTCTGCATTTTGTCCAGGAATTGCGCTTTGCATCTTGAGATTCTATTGTGGTTAGACTTAGGTATGAAATCCTTAAAGGCTATTTCAATCTCTGTTTCCGGTTAACACATGAATCGACTTTTTTCCCCATTATCATGAGACGTGGTCATGTGTCTAATAGGCCTCATCGTGATGATTATCGAAATGGTTGTCGTCGGGATGCCCGCCGCAGAGGCAGCCAGAGACGACTTCATCACAAGTTTCTGATGGTGCTCCATGCCGTCGTTGAAAGGATCCGCCTGCCCCTTCAAGGTTGTCGACAGTCCGTATTTACCCAAGAGGTCACTGGCAGAATCGTTGCCATCTTTTCCTCGATGGTGATAACAATTTTCCGGCACTGAGGTTGGGGAGAAATCACATGCTGATTCACATGGAAGTTAGTTTTGGCCATTGGGGAGAAGGAGCAGTTGTTGGATTGGCTCCAAATTCAGGGGCTGGATGGTGTAAATAGGCCAAGGGAGAATTCAGTCCAATCAACAAAAGATTGGGTAAACCAACCATTTGGGCCAGATTGACCCCAAACTAAATGCAATTTTAATTGCCGACTGGCCACCGAAGTGGTTTGATTCTGTAGTAGCACGATTAATGTATTTGTGTGTTTTGATGGTGGTAAAGAACCTATGAATAATATCTAAACTAACATTTTGAATTTGATATTAACTTTAAATTAGCCTTTAAAAAGTATATAAATAAAATTGAAAGATTAATTTCAAATGCTTATATCATTGATTTATTTAGCTATTTGCGTATCAAAACAAAATTAGATGACAATTCCCATAACCAGTTACATATGAACTATCTAAAAAATTAAATCAGAGATACAAATTGTTTGAATTTGGATCTTCTATTATAGAGATAAAAATCACAATATAAATGCAGACAAAAATTGATTCATCTTTTGAGAGAATTATTGTCAGTTTATGCTATTGTGGTAAAAAGGTTAGTAGTTTACAAAGTTTCTCTATTTCTTTCTCTACACAACAATAATGTGAAAGGAAAAAACCTTTAGACAGACAAGTACATGCATGAAAGAAATAGGGGAAATTGTGTACAATGAATACTTACGAATATTAAAGGTAATTTCAAATACATGAGTTTAATTTTTTTTTCTTTTTCCATTTTAATATTATAAATGTAAGCAGAAATGAAACAGAGATAAAAAGATTTTGAAGTTTCTATTGATTCCTTTCCAATCTCACACATTACAACTTAAGTGGTGGCTCTCTCCTTATATATTGGAGAAGCTTTGAGTTCTAAGTTGCCCTAATTACACTTGTCTAAATTTGATTGCTTGGATAAAAAATCATATTTGTTGTGAAGAGTTATTGTGCAGCTGTCTTTGGATTTTGCTTTTGGTGGGAAAGTTTCTGCAACTCCTTTTGTGATGTCATATGTCCTTGTTTGTCTGCAAGTTGAAGGAGATGTAACAGGGAGCCATTTCATTCTGTCTGCATCTTGAGTTTCTCGAATGAGCCTATTCATCTTGGGATTGACTGGTTCAATATTAGCTTGTTTTGTTGTTGATGGGCTCAGACAAAGAGAAGACTCTTTTTCATTTGGAGTCTTTGTGCTAACACTTACACTCTCCCTGAAACTTGGTGTGGGTGAATCTGGAGGATTATCTACACCCAGTTTGTATCGAAAATCACAGAATGGAGTCAAAGCCAAGGACTTCGTGAAGATATCAACAATTTGAAGCTGGTTGGGTAGTTGGTTGACTCGTAAAGTCCCAAGGGCTACTTTTTCTCGAACATAGTGGAAATCAGTGTCAAAGTGCTTGCTTCGACTATGGAGTGCTAGGTTGGCTGTGAGGTATACTGCAGATTGATTGTCATAGTAGAGCTCTGGGATATTCTGTTGAGGTATGCCTAATTCCTTTAGGAGGTAGTTGAACCATGTGGTTTCACTGGTTGTATGACATTGTCATGTACTCCGCCTCTGTGGAGCTGCGAGATACTGTTGGATGCTTTTGAAAAGACCAGGAGATGATGTTGCTACCTAAGAAAGTTTAGAATCCACCTGTTGATCTCCTGGTAAGTTTGCATCCTGCCCAATCAGAGTCATTGTAGGCTCTTAGTGTGAAATCAAAGTCTTTGTTGAAAATTATTCCCATCTTGATTGTTCCTTTAAGATATCATAATATCCTTTTTAGCAATTGAAAATCTGAGACAGTTGGTGCGTGCATTTTCTGATAGATATAGTTGATTACGTACTGAATATCTGGTCTGGTTAATATCATGTACTGCAATTTGCCAGCCAAACATCTGAAATAGGTGGGATTTGGAAAGAGCTCTTGTTGCTGTGGAATTCTGTCCAATTGCAAAGGTAGAGGAGTGGGACTTGGAGAACAATCTTTCATGTTGGAGAGAACCAGTAAGTCTTCAACATACTGTTGTTGTGATAGAAACAGGCCTTGTGTGTTGAATTGAGCTTGCATTCCCAGGAAGTAGTGTAGATGCCCTAGGTCTTTCATTCTAAATTCCTTTGTCATTGCTGCAATGAGTGTAGAGATTAGGTCTTTGTTGTTTCCTGTCAAAACAATATATCAATATACAGTAGTAGCATGATCACATCATTGTCCTTGATGTAAATAAACAAATATGCATCTCTCTTGCTGCATATGAAACCAAATTCAAGTAGATAGGAGCTGAATTTATTAAACCATGCTCCAAGGAACTGTTTTAGTCCATAAAGTGATATGTTCAACTTGCATACATGTGTTGGCTTTGATTTGTCTATGAATGCAGCAGGCTGTTTCATATAGACTGGTTCATTCAGTGTCCCATGCAAAAATGCATTTTTTACATCAAGTTGTTTGATATCCCAGTTCATGATTGTTGCTGTGTGAAGAACAAATCTTATAGTAGATGTTCTTACAACAGGATTATAGGTCTCAAGGTAGTCAATACCTTCTTCTTGGTGGAACCCTTTTGCCACCAACCTAACCTTTAGCTTATTTAGACTTCCATCAGCTTGTATTTTAGTTCTAAATACCCATTTGCATCCTAATACATGAAACTTTAGTTCATTTGGGACCAAAGTCCATGTATTAGTTTCCCTGCAAGTATTGATTTCTTCCTCCACAACCTCTTTCCAACCTGGATCTTTTAGTGCACCTATGACTATTCTAGGTTTAGGATAAGATATATTCTGTGTAAGCAAACCATATTTTGGATTGGGTTTTCTTATACCATTCCTTAATCTAGTAACCATAGGATGTTGATTTTGTCTGGTAGCTGAGGTGACTGTCCCATGTGGAGAGTATTGAGGACTGTCGCAAATAGAAACAGATTCAAAGGCTAGCATACGCATAGAACCTTCTTCACTCAAGATGGTAGTCAAGTCAGCTTGGTCCTCTGGTGGAGAGTAGCAAAGATATTGGTCATATTAGGTACACTAGGTGTTGAAGAAGAAGTAGATGGAACATGTGTTGAAGAAGTTGTTGTTGTCGGTGTAGAGTGTGGTGTTGGTGGAACATTTGTGTTAACAGGAGAGTCTTGATTTAAAGGAGCAGGTGCTGGTTGGGAAATTGCAGTGCTTCTGAATGGTATTGGCTGATTGAGTGTTGGTAACTCAGGGAGGTGAGATTGCTCTTCACTGTCATTTCTTGTGGCGTTGGGATTGATGAAGCTTCTGTGCCAAGCTTGTAGAATGGGTGTGGCTGGTTCATCTTGAAGAGACTGATATCTGCTTGCAAAGGGGAATGTGAGCTCATCAAATATCATATGTCTACTGATATAGACTCTTCCAGTTGGTGGATAATGGCATCTATATCCTTTATATTTCTCGTTGTATACTAAGAAGACACAAGGCAGAGACTTTGGTTCAAACTTATGGACAGTATAATCTCTTAGCATGGGATAGCATGAACATCCAAAAGTTCTAAGTGAGGAGTAATCTAGTGGTTTCCCAAATAATACTTCATGTGGACTTTTATCTTCTTGCAGTTTTGAACTAGGCAGAAGATTGATTAAGAAGTTTGTAGTGTATAAGGCTTATACCCAGTATTTGTGTGGCAGTTTGCTTACAAATGGCATAGATAGAACCAATTATGTGATGTGTTTATGTTTCCTTTAAGAAATTCAATTATGTTGAGGAGTATGAGGACAACTGATTTGTTGTTTGATTCCACAATCAGTTAGTCTAGTGAGAAATTTTTTGCTAATAAATTCTCCTCCTCCATCACATTAGAATATTGATAACACTAGAATTTTAGGATTTTTACATAACATTTCTTGTCATTTTCT
>OVBE01010296.1:0-15156 GCA_900406425.1 Iberis pinnata
TCCCACTAAAGGTGGCATAGGAGTTCTCCGTTGAAGTCAGAAGAATTCTCGGATATGCTACATGGCTGGCATCAAGTTTAGGGTTCAATAACAACTAAAGAGCTCGGGTTGTACTTCAAGAGAGGAGAATCCAAGTTCAAGGCCTGACGAGGTCCGCTCCGCGCCAAGTCCGGAAGACGATACGGAGAAAGATTCACAAAAACGCACCACAAAGATTCCTTTAGTCCCGTTAAATCCGGATAAGTGTGTAATCATAGGGTCACAGCTAAAAGGAGAACTGAAGCGTGAGCTGATTTGATTCCTACGGCAGAATAAGAAAACTTTTGCATGGACAGCCAGCGATATGCCAAGAATAAGTCTCGATTTGATCTCACACGAGTTGAATGTTGACGCAAGCTTCTAACTTATAAAACAGAAGAGGCGAAAACTTGGTCCCGCGAAATCGCAAGCCATTAATGACGAAGTATCAAAGCTTCTGGCGAACGGATCAATAAGAGAAGTGCATTATCCCGAATGGTTGGAAAATCCTGTGGAGGTGAAGAAGAAGAATGAGAGTGGAGAATTTGCATTGACTTTACGGATCTTAACAAGGCTTGTCCAAAGGATAGCTTTCTGCTTCCTCATATTGACCAGCTTGTGGAGGCGACAACGGGGAATCAATTGCTCTCTTTTATGGATGCCTTCTCTGGATATAACCAAATTCTTATGAATCCGGAAGACCAAGAGAAAATGTCATTCATAACTGATAGAGGGATCTACTGCTACAAGGTTATGTCGTTCGGTTTAAAGAACGCCGATGCAACATATCTGAGATTGGTGAACAAAATGTTTTCGTCTCAACTCGGCAAAACCATGGAGGTTTACGTTGATGATATGCTGGTTAAGTACTTAGTGAAGGAAGAACACATCCAACACCTTGCTAAGTGCTTCGAGACCCTCAATTAGTTCGGGATGAAGCTAAATCCATAGAAGTGCACTTTCGCAGTCACCTCCGGGGAGTTCTTGGGCTATCTCGTAACTGAGAGGGGGATCGGGGTGAATCCAAACCAGATAACCGCAATTCTCTCAATTCTGTCACCCAAGACGCTAAAGGAAGTCCAACGTTTAACAGGGAGGATTGCTGCGCTAAACAGATTCATCTCGCAATTGACAGACAAGTGTCTTCCATTCTTCCAACTTTTGAAGGGGAACAAGAGATTCCTTTGGGATGATCAATGCGAGAATGCATTCACCAAGCTGAAGAATTACCTTGCTAACCCACCTATGTTGGTAAAACCAGTGCAGGGGGAAACCTTATACTTATATGTAGCATTTTCTCCTGTCGTTGTGAGCGGAGTGTTAATCCGAGAGGACGGAGAAAACTAAAGACTAGTTTTTTTCTTTCAGTAAAAGCCTAGTTTCTCCATAGACAAGATATACAATGGCCGAGAAGCTAGCTCTTGCTGTAGTAATTTCCGCAAGGAATCTCATCCCGTATTTCCAATCTCATTCGATAGTTGTGATGACGATGCAACTGCTGCGAACAATTCTCCATGGCCCAAACCAATCCGGGAGGATGGTCAAGTGGGCAATAGAGTTGAACAAATACAGCAATGAATATCGAAATCGATTGAGTGAAAAATCACAAGTGTTGGCAGACTTTATTGTCGAATTACCAATAGGATTTCACGGAGGATCATTGTGACAACAAACTTGGGGACTCCAAGTCGATGGTTCGTCGACACGATCAGGAACTGGGGTTGGAGTGCAGCTAGAATCTCCAACAGAGGAGGTGATCGAACAATCATACAAACTCACATTCAACGCTTAAATAACAAGTCAGAATACAAAGTACTTATTGCCGGCTTGAGATTGGCCTTGGGAATCGGAGTGAGAGATCTCCAAGCTCAAAGCAATTCTCAACTCATAGCAAGTTAGATAAGCGGAGAATATGAAGCCAAAGACGACAGAATGCGAGCCTACTTAGAGGTTGTGCAAGGACTCATAAGTCAGTTCAACCGATTTGAGCCGACCAGGGTTCCGCGAGGCGAGAATAGTTCGGCAGATGCGCTAGCTGCGCTGGCGTCAATATCTGATCCTTTGGTGCGAAGAATGATAACCGTGGAGACTATCGAAACACCATGTGTAACTATTGGAGAGAAGACCATGGAGATACAGACCCGATCCACGAGTAGACTTTCTCAATAGGCCCCTCAGAACACATTGGTGGGCGCTAACCTTGACCAAGAGCAAGTCATCGAAGGAAACCTTACACCGATCGGTAATGACCTCGACTCCTACATAGCTTTTAATGACAAAATTCAAGACGAGTCGGATAAAACTGGAATAGAAGAAGTGGACCAAGGTAGCGGTCACTTCGAGTCGGGTTGAGTCGCCGATGAAGAGAATGGTCATGTAGGCAGTCAGCTCGACCCTGAGCAAGTTCCGGAAAGAAACACAAGGCCTACCGACATCTCACCCGACTCGGATGACAAAAATTCGCTTAACACGGAACAAGCTATTACCACAGAAGAGCAAATACTAGACGATTTGGGTGAAGAGCACGGAGATTGGAGAACACCGATCGAGGCATACATAACAACGGGAAAAAATCCAAGCAAAAAGTAGAAAGCACGAAAGCTGAAGGTTATAAGTGCACGATTTTGTATGATTGATGGACTTCTCTACAAGCACAGTGTCGCAGGACCTTACGTTGCGTGCGTGGGACCTGAAGAAGCATTGACCATCATCACGGAAGTCCATGAAGGCTTTTTCGGATCATATTCGCTGGAAAGGACGCTAGTCTTGAATATTAAACGGTTAGGATATTTCTGGCCAACTATGGTGAAGGAATGCGAGGAGTATGCACGAAGGTGTGAAGAATGCCAAAAGCATGCTCCTTTCATACATCAACCTGCCGAGCAACTTTCTTCCATCCCTTCTCCATACCCGTTTATGAGATGGTCGATGGATATCGTTGGACCGCTTCACCCCACGACCCCGGGGGGGGGGGGGGGGGGAAGATTTCCCCCNAATGAAGCACGAGCCTTCAAAAATGTCACTAAAGGAGTAGCCCAAAATTTTGTGTGGCGAAACGTGATTTGTCGTCATGGGTTGCCCTATGAATTCATAGTTACCAACAATGGACCCCAATTCATCTCAAGCAAGTTCGAGGCGTTCTGTTCAACATGGAAAATATGGTTAAGCAAGGCAACGCCAAGATATCCTCAAGGAAATGGCCAAGCAGAAGCGGCAAACAAGACTTTACTCAACAACCTAAAGAAGAGATTG
Organism: Iberis pinnata; assembly: GCA_900406425.1. NCBI lineage: Eukaryota > Viridiplantae > Streptophyta > Magnoliopsida > Brassicales > Brassicaceae > Iberis > Iberis pinnata. The sequence goes on from OVBE01010296.1 coordinate 3,271, forward strand.
GGCACTTTCAAAGGAGGATGGGCCCATGAGCTTCACGGTGAACTGTGGTCTTGCCGAACGACGCCTAGGAAGACGACTGATGAGACTCCATTCTCCATCGTGTATAGGATAGAAGCGGTGGTGCCCGCAGAAGCCGCTGTCCCTGGACTTAGAAGAATAATTAACAATGTGGATCCCCAGAGAAATGATGAGGAGATGATGGACAACCTGGATCTAATAGACGAGAAGTGGGATCAAGCGTCAACAATAATTTAGAACTATCAACACGCGACGATTCGCTATTACAACTCTCGGGTAAGGATCCGACGTTTTAGTGTGGGTGATCTGGTACTTTGGCGAGTGTTCTAAAAAAAGCCGAGTATGGTGCCGGGAAGCTGGGCATAAACTGGGAAGGTTCTTATGAGAGTTGTGCGTTATGGCGTTTACGAGATGGAGTCCGAAGATGGCGTCAAAGTCCCTAGAACATGGAATGCGATGCATCTTAAATCATACCTTTGATTTGAAAGTATAAGATATCATTGTAGCCAAGTTTCTTATGACATTTTTGTATTATGTTTACATCAATAAAAGAGTTTCTGCATTTTCAATTTGCTGCTTAAAAAAAAAAAAAAAAGGAGCCCGGACCGCACCCACACGAAGGGCGCGGACCGAACATCGGAAAAGCTAAAATAAAAGCTGCATTAAAAGCTAAATAAAAAAGATAGATTAAAAGATATATTAAAAGCTAAATCGAAAACCTAGATTAAAAGCTAGATTAAAAGATAAGCTAAATAAAAAGCTAACTTAAAAGCTAAAAGCTAATTTAAAAGAGTTTGCAAATCAAAACTCCACGCACAAAATTAAAGTGAGCTCGAGATGAACTCAAACAAAAACCGACAAAATGTTTAAGGTCTAAGGGCCGAATTACCAATAAAGATTCCAAACTAAGCTCCAACAATGCTAGAAATCGAAAAAGAACGTTTAGGGCATTCACTCAAAATAAAACAAAGGGGTGGTGACCTATCGAAAAAATTAAAAGCTGAATGGATTAAAAATTTGGATTAAGTCTCGTTGAGAATGTATGCAAAGGCAGGAAAAATGAGCAAGCAACCAAAAAGAATACGAAAAACTGAAAAATCCATAATAAAGCAAAGCATCAGGCCATCCTGAGCAAAATGTGATGAAGTATCAAAAATAACAAAGTAGGCTTCGGATAATCACGAGCAAAACACAAAAGCATAAAGTGCTAGGGATAACAACATAAGTCCCTAGATACCGAAATTGAAAATGATAGGATAATGCTAAGTCTGCATAGGATCCTCCTCGGTGGTTGTGCGAATCCCCTCTAACATCTCGTTAATGGGAGCCAGCGCATCCTTCGAAGGAAGAGCCAAACCACCAACCGCGATGTCGGTGGGTGGAACAGGGGAGGTCCTAGCAGGAGTGAGAACCGGTGTAGCAACAGGGGAAGAATGCTGAACCTCAGAAACCGTAGACGGAGACGATGAACTTGAAAAATCCGTAGAAACACATATAAGTTTAGAGGAGGAATCTTCGCCTCGGCCTTGACGGACGCAATCTTCGCAATCTTGCTGCCAGTAGCAAGGACCTCGAGCTCTGCCTTGAGATCTGAAATCTCACCCTTGAATATGTCTGTGAGAAGCTCAAAGTTGGTGCTAACCTCGCGAAAGTATGCCGAATAATCGCGAGTAGCATCTCGAGCAACAAGGTGAAGTCTCACCTGCTCAATCCCAACCCAGGCAATCTTGGCGACTACCTTCTTTTCCTCATCCTTAGCTCAAGCAATATCGAGCTCACGAGCACTGGCAAGAGCATTGAGGCGCGCCTCTGCCTCCTCAAGGCGGGCTATCAAACTGGCTTTGTCACCTTCAAGTACAAGTTTTTTCCTTGTTGAGGGCCACATTGAGATCTCTAAATGCGTTTTACTTCACATACATGTCCACACGCTCATTCTCCACATGCATCACGCGAGCCTCCACGGACTCCCAAATTCGCTGGTGCTTCTTGGCCCGCTTCACGACCTCTAAGTCATCCTCGCGCCGAAGGCGTAAATCCTCAAGCTTAGTAGTAAATGAGGCAATCTAATCTTTAGCGGCCCTCAAGCCGGGCTGCTTCTTCGCGGCGGCTAGTTGGCGGCAGAACGAGTCGACATCCTCATTGTACCAACCCAAAGTCTGGACAAAGATAAAAAAAGATACATTTTAATGACAAGTATAAAAAATGTAGGAAAGGGTAGATTTTTAGGAGCTTACCTCGCCAACAATTTTAGGGAGCATCTTGTAGTTCTCATAATCTTCGGCGGGGAGGTCCTGAAGCACCAGGAGCATGAAACCCTCAAAATGAAAATGGCGAAAGAGGTGGGAGGATGAATCAGGGTTAGAGAATCGGGTCACTGGAGTTGTACCCAAAGTCCCAATTATACTTCTGCATTTTCTCGCCACCTCCCCCTTTCCCAGTCTCCGAGACCTTTCTCTTCAAGGACTCTCGAGGGGCAGGATCGCGCACTGCAAGCTGAGAGGTGTTCTGGGACACCGGGAGCGCAATGATGGGTCGACGATCAAAAGGTTTGGCAAGAGCATAACCACCAGCTTTCGTCATGGGAGCCTATCCGGCTCTCTTATCCCCTTTATCCAAACAGACAGGGGGAGTGGCAGCAAGAGCAGAAGGAGCGACAAGACCATCATGTGGGGTGACAGAGTATAATAAAGATTTTCATTGCAAAGTTTGCCATTTTTCAAAACAGAAGCATCTCCCTTATGTTTCTCACAATAGAATCAATTCTAATCCTTTTGATTTGATTCATATTGATACATGAGGCCCTTTCTTTGTGCCTACTCATGATGGTTTTAGATACTTTCTAATAATAGTTGATGATAGTTCTAGGCCACTAGGGTTTATCTCTTAAAGAACAAGTCTATTGTCTTAACTGTTTTTTCCTAACTTCATTAACATGGTTGAAACTCAGTTTAAGACGAGGGTTAAAGGGGTAAGGTCAGACAATGCTCAAGAACTCAATTTTACCACCTTTTATCAATCAAAAGGCATTGTGCCATTCCACCATTGTCCTGAAACTCCACAACATAATTCTATGGTTGAAAAAAAAATCAACATATCCTAAATATTGCTAGATTTCTTTTCTTTCAGTCACATATACCTCTGCTGGGGTGACTGTATTTTAATTGCAATTCATCTTATAAATATGTTACCATCTCCTGTTCTAAATGATAAATCACCTTTTGAGGTTCTAACAAAGAAGTTGCCTGATTACAACCGATTGAAAACCTTTGGTTGTCTTTGTTATGCATCAACCTCACCCAAGAGTAGACATAAGTTTGAACCTAGAGCCCATGCTTACATTTTACTAGGATATCCTCCTGGTGATAAAGGTTTTAAATTTCTTAATCTAGAAAAAAATGCAATTTTCATATCTAGAAATGTACAATTTCACGAGTAGCTCTTTCGTTTTGCTAAATCAAGTGAATCTTCTCTTGATCACACTTTCTTCTCTGATTTAGACACTCCTATGACTCATCATGATCCGGAGGATGTATCATATGATACACCTTTTTCTATAGCAATCGAGCCCACTGCTGATCCTACAAGTGATGTCATTAAGCTTTCTTCTCATACATCTCATAGGAGTCGTAAAACACCAGTTTACATTCAAGATTATTACTGCAATGTAGTAAAGTCTTCAACCTTTCATCAGATTTCTAAATATCTTTCATATGACAAATTTTCATCTTCTTATCATTCTTTTCTTTCGAGCCTTTATAAAGAACATGAACCCAGAACTTTCACTGAGGCAAAGAAACATGATGTTTAGTGTAAGCTATGGATTCTGACATAGTAGCTCTTGAGAGTACTCACACTTGGACTGTGTGCTCTCTTCCTGCTAATAAGATCCCTATTGGCTCTAAATGGTTGTTTAAGACCAAATTCAATGCAGATGGGAGTGTAGAACGGTATGGAGCCAGACTTGTGGCTAAAGGTTACACACAACAAGAGGATATTGACTACAATGATACCTTTTCACCTGTTGCCAAACTTACCTCTGTCAAACTGCTTTTATCCTTAGCTGCAATTCATAAATGGACTTTACATCAACTAGATATCTCCAATGCTTTCTTAAATGGTGAACTAAATGAAATTTTCTTAATGAAATTGCCTCTTGGATATGCTGCAAAATAGGGGGACTTACCTCCCAATGTTGTTTGTAGACTTAACAAGTCTTTATATGGGTTAAAGCAGGCTTCTTGGCAGTGGTTCATCAAATTCTCTACTACTCTATAAAGTTCGAATGTTCATAAAACTCATTCTAATCATACTTGTTTCTTGAAATTGACTGACGCTTCTTTTCTTTGTGTATTGGTGTATGTGGATAACATCATCATTGCAAGTAATAATGAAGCTATTGGCAATTTCAAGTCACAATTATAGGCCTTTTTCAAGCTCAGAAATCTTGGTGCATTGAAGTACTTTCTAGGATTGGAGGTTGCAAGATATGATTGTGGCATTCATTTGTGTCACAGGAAATACGCATTGGACCTGTTGGATGAAGCTGGAATGCTGGGATGTAAGCCTTCTTATGTTTCCTTATATCCTCATATGAAATTATCTCAAGACAATGCAGGTGAACTAGTGGATGCTGAAGCTTACAGACGCTTAATTTGTAAACTCATGTACGTGCAAATCACAAAACCTGACATTGCGTTTGCAGTCAACAAGCTTAGTCAGTGTAGTAAAGCTCCCAAGCAGCTTCATCACCAGGTAGTTCTGAAAATTCTTCACTACATCAAAGGTACAGTAGGTATTGGCTTGTTCTATTCATCCTCTGTTCTTCAGCTGCATGCTTTTGCGGATGCAAATTGGGGCTCATGTCTAGACACTCGTAAGTCTACTTCAAGTCAATGTATGTTTCTTGGATCCTCTATGATTTAATGGAAGTCTAAAAAGCAACAAACAGTTGCTAAATCCACTGCAGAAGCTGAGTATAAAAGTTTATCTACTGCTGTTGATGAACTTGTGTGGTTGACTAACTTTCTCAGTGAATTGCAGGTTTCTTAAGTGAAGCCTACTCTTCTCTTTTGTGACAATCAGGTAGCTATACATATAACCAATAAGCATGTTTTTCATGAGAGGACAAAGACTATTAAAATAGACTGCCATCGGGTGCGTGAGAGGTTAGTTTAAGGACTTTTCAAATTACTTCATATTAGATATGGTTTGCAGGTTGCAGATATTTCACCAAACCATTATATCCTACACTTTTTCATGGTCTTCTTGGCAAAATGAGTCTACGAAACATCTTTAGCTCATCTCGAGGGGGACTATTATATTTGATAGGATAATTTCTTTTTATTGAATTGGTGTGTGAATTGGTTAAATAAACCATTGTTGATTTTATAGATTAGTTTTTGGTTTGACTTTGGTTTAGGCATTTACTTGTATATAAACCTTCAATTGTAGTTCATTTAAGATTAATGAGAATGAGATTTTGTTTGGTAAAAGAAACATTTAGGTTTATTGCACCAATGGACCAAAGTAAAAATTTAAAAATCCTCAAATTGGTAAAAATAATAGAATTGGGCCTCGGTATCGGACTCATTTTGATGGGATTTAGATGTCATTGTAATTATTTATATCGACGATAAAGATAATATTTAAAATTCCCTCTCAGAATCTAGTGAGATTAGTATGATTCTCTCTCCGTTCATTATCGTAAATCTCTGAATCTTGCTGCCTCTTCAGACGTATTCTGAAAGTTGTTGGTAATTTCTCACTGCTCTTTCCCCATATCCTATATCTCTGGCGAAGTTGGTTATAAATATCTTTAATTCTTATCTTTTAGAAATTTCTTGGAATATTGGGGTCGTTTCCATCTGTTTCTTGTGAGTGATGGGATTACTGTTCAAGTTGGAGCGATTGGGACCTGTGTATAGATGTGCTAAACGAAGAACTCATATCACACGTTTTCAGGATCTCATGGATGCCATGACCAAGCTGTATTAGTTTTCTAATGTGTAAGTTCCATTTCTATGGCCTGAGTTGTTTTCTTGTTTTGTTAAACCTTGAAAAGAAAAAAACTAGAATTCTTCTTTTCTTTTTTGTCGTAATTAAAATAGGTACAATGTGGTGATTGGAGAATATGTGCCTAACGTCGGGTGCGTCGTTTGTGATATGATTGTGACCAGTTCTAAGGAAGATAAGCCATAACTTTCTTTTGAACTCGAGCTTGAACCAGAACATGAAGGAAGGATCACCCGGTCCAAAGCAAAAGAAGCTACCCAAGAAGATCCATGCCATGATCCATGCAGATTCCGAAGCAACCATGAACTTGTTCAACATCTTCAAAGACAGCTTGACTGAAGAACCAGGTAACTATGAATGAATAGCTAAGTGATGAGGTTTTGTACTCTTTTCCTTGGTGGGAATTTTGGTTGGTATGGGGTTCTCCATCAAGGTTTTTAATGAGTCAAACCGCATCACTACGCCTAAGCTATTCAGGGTTAGTTCCCTTTGCTGAGTGCCTGACACACTTTTGAGACACTGACACTTATTCAAAATAAACGCTTTGTTGTTTTTCTTGTATTGTTAGACTTCATGTTGTTTTTATTCAAGACTACATGTTGTTTTAGCCTTGATCGAACCCTAGGCTCTGTGTCGCCTACTTATGATCAAACATTTACTAATTTTTGATTTAGTGACTGATTTAGAGAGAAAACGCTTTTGAGTAATCGATTATTCGCTCGCTAATTTTAGAAATCTGAATTTCTTTCAAGCTGTGATCTTACAAGAAATTCTACTATTCATCAATTCAAAAAAATCCACAACTTGGTCGAGTCGAACCACTTCACCGCATTAATCCATCCTCCGTTTCACTCTGTACCAAGGTTATGCCTCATCCGACCGAGCTTTTGATCAAAGTAGTGATCCTGTACTCTGAACCAAAGGCTAAGGCTAAGTGATTTTTAAAAAAAAACTATAATCTCTTTATTTACTTCTCTGTTTCTTCTTTTTCTTTTTTTATTGTTGATCGCTAGGTAGTTGTTTTGTTTCTTTTCTTTACTATCGAGTACTGTTGGTTTGTGCTTTGTTAAATTAATTGTTCTTTTGTTCTTTTTCTAGTCTTGTTTCGTTTCTTTTATTGAGCCTTAGTTGGTTGCTTAGTTGTCAACTCTCTGTTTCTTTGTGATAAGCGATTATAGGTTCTAGGTTTTATGGTGTCATTTGTTTCTTTATTTATTTATTATTTTTGTTGATTTGTGTCGTAAGCTTTTTTTTTTTAGGATATTAGCTTTTTTTTATCGTTTTAGTTTTGTTAGGGTATTAGAGCATGAGCAATGGTTGTCTCCAAAAAAGGATTTTAAATGAGTTTTTTTCTATTTAAAAAAAAATACATATGTCTGACCAATCGTGGACCACCAAAAGTCAGTGGGGCCCACGATATTTTTTAAAAATGGATCCAGATTAAGAGATAAAAGAAGTTGTCTCTTAATTTATTGTGGGGTCCACCCCTTAAAATCTCTCTTAAAAACCTGCAATGCTCATGGTCTTAGTCGCTTTTCATCTTGTTTCTTTTGTTGTTGCGTTAAGTTTATCTCGGGTTTTTGAATATTAGTTACTGTGTCTAATTGTTGTTTTAGGTCGTGTCAAGTTAGGTTGAGTTCGTATTAGCTAATCTGAATTTATGTTTTGTTTGTCTCTAAATTGCTTTGCTTGAATCTATTGATTTGCTGCGATTCGAATATGATTTTATTTGGTTCGATTTGAATATGTTCTAGGAGTTTCGTTCCAAGCTGCTTCGATTTAAAATTTGTTTTCTTTTCTTTTCGTAAATTTTTTCAATGATCTTAAAACTTTTGATACTTTAGTTTCTTGTATCTATTGAATCCATGTACCATGGAGGAACTTCGAGAAATTCGTAGATCACGACGTTGTAAAAGAGATTATCATTATGTCGAACACCGAAGTGTGAGTTGGATTCAAGTTCAGAACTTCAAATGTGATGGTCATATCTTTCAAGGAAAGAAGGACCCCGAAGCATACTTGTATTGGAACAGAAAATGGAGCATGTGTTTGACTACCGACAAACTCTTGAAGAGAAACAAGTCACTCTTGCTATAGCTGTGTTTGCCTCTCATGCTTTGCGATGGTGGGAAGAAGACGAGAGTATAAGGAGACGGTTGTGTAAGAAGCCTATCACCTCCTGGCCAGAACTTAAAACACTTATGAGGAAAGTTTATGCTCCAAGCCTTAAGCTAAAGAAAATTACTACATGCACCCAAACATCAAGATACGTACCATCGAGGTAAGTCTTCTAATATTTCAGTTTCCAAAGAATTAAGCACTTATGAATATCATGAGGAAAGAAAAGTTATTGAACCTAGACGAAGAAAGAAAATAGAGCAGTCACTACGTTTGCTAAAAGAAGATATTAAAAAGGAGTTGCACAAATTTTTTGAAAGTTTTAATCCTACTATAATGCACTTGTCTTAGCCAAAGGTTTCTCTTGTAGGTAAATATCAAAAGGATGAAGAAGAAGACGTGGAACATGTTGTTGAGCAACCTAATGGTGAAGTGGTGTACAAGCCAGACCGTAAAGCATTGGAGTCTACTAAGTCTAGTGTGGCTGATCAGAACAAAGAGGAAGAAGCTGAAAAGGGTATTCAACGGTCTCTTTATGAAAAAGTGTGTAAGTATCAAGAACTTATACAATATGAGTTAATGAGTGAAGAACCAAGGTGATTTTAATAACATATCAACAACTTGATTTTAATATCTCCATAACTGCTTTAACAGACTTGTCTAGTCCCAAAAGTCTTGAGAGAGTTTCAGATCATAATGGAATGAACACAACTGAAGGAGAAGCTTCCACAAATCTATGGTGATCTATGGACAAATTCCAAATCATGAAGAAACTGATGCAATAGAAAGAAGGGTAGAGCATATAGATTTTTTGTTAGGAGATTTCTTATCTTGGAAATTCAAGAATGGAAATATGACTTTGCTACTAGAGGATCTACAATCAATCCAAGGAGATAATGCTCACGTTCTCAAGCTATCTAAGAAGAACAAGTCTCCAGACGTTGATGGACAAAAATACAACAACTATGCGATGCAACCATGGAGAGGATTGATCCATCAACAATCATGGAGAACAATGTTTACCTAATTTCTGATCAAAGAAGATCCACCTAATGTATCTCCACCATATATAGATAAGCTTCTCAACTCTTGTCGAATAGAGAGTACTTATTTATTTTGTCTTGGTGTAGATCATGCGTTGTTGCCATTTGAGATCAATTCCTACCTCTCAAAGAAAAATTCGACCATGTTATTAGCCCAAAATGAAGCCCTTAAAGTCTTTTCTCAACCCAAGAAGAGTCCAGACCTAATCAGAATAGAAACTCACACTCCAAACACAAACCACTCGCCAAGTCCAAAAATTGACAAATTGACATATGCGGCTTGTAAGGATCGTATGAGGAAGAATATCAAATACTGGAGTATAAAGTAAAATTATATCATATTCTACACTTAAAACAAAAAATTTCAAGCCATAGTTCGTCCTAAGATCTGCTTGGAGTTTTCCAGAATAAATTTTCAAAGTTCAATTACCTGTAGCTTGCTATTTCTGAAGTTATGCATGTGTGGACCACCTCAAACATTTATATGGTGACTTGGAGATAGTCTCAAGTACTTAGAAGAACCTAGTAGAGCTTTTAGTCAGGGACATGATCCCTTGGTCTGTATCAAAGGGCTGGTTCCAAGCCTTTTCCATCAAGAGCTACACACAGCTATACTTACCAAGCAAACACCTAGTCGATGTTGTAGTAAGTATGGCGATTCTTCTCGTGCATCTAAGTTTAATATAAGAGAGCTTAGGCATTATAAATACCAGTGGTGTATCAATCCAATTCAAGAGCAGACTAAATCCCAGAGTTGCAACTTCATGATTCAATCGTGTGAGATCGAGGCAACTTATTCATTCAATAAATCTCGAATGCCTATCTGTATAAAGAGACTCTTATGAGTTACTCTAACCTTCCACCGGTGTGTCCGAGTGAGATTATTTATGTGTTGCAGCAACATGAGGATGTGTTAACTAAAGACAAAGAGCTACCATGCACTCCACATACCCATCATGAGGTACCATCAGAGATTGACAAAGAACATATTAACGTATTCTCCTATGAGATATTCCCTCATTTCATTCAACACGATAAAGGTAAGGACAATGTTGTGGCCAGCACATTTTCAAGGAGGTACATTCTACTCTATAACTTTAGCACTAAGGATAATGATTTTGGAAATTATAAGGAACTCTATACTGGTAGTAATGAGTTTGGTAAATCATTTAAAACTTGTGAAAACTTTGTTAGTGATCATTATCTTACGAAAGATATCTATTTTTTTTGCGATAACTTGTGCTTATCTAGTGTTGTTGTTTGCATGTTATTGTTTAGGGAGGCCCATGGAGATGAGCTTATGGTATATCTTGTTATCATCATAGATCTAAAGAAGTCCATCTATCATTTTTATTTTCCTCACAAGAAAACCGGCATTAGGAGAAAGACTAGGCACAAGTCGAGGCTCAAAAAGATCATTGTATATCCATTGGATCTCCAAGCTCAACTGAAGAGCAATATGGCACGACCAGCTGCAGCAACACCTTGAACCATCAAGACCAACCTCTCAAGGGTCCAGAATATTTGAGAGGTTATCCAAAGGTCATCCCAACCAGCTGGAACAACACACTCTCTAAACAGAATAAATGGCTTCATATGGGATCCCAGAGACATTTCACGTCCATTTAAGAACAGGGATCAAGCTTATCGTATTGTTCCTCCAGGTAAGATTACTTTTGACTTCAGAGTTTCTGATTTACTTCCTTTTGTTGTAGGTTCGGATTTGAGGTTAAATCCTATTCAAGAGGGAGAGGATGACATGATTGTGACCAGGTCTAAAGAAGATAAGCCAGAACCTACTCTTGAACTTAAGCTTGAACCAGAACCTGAAGGAAGGATCACCCGGTCCAAAGCAAAGGACATAGCCAAGAAGATCCATGCCATGATCCTTGCAGATTCCGAAGCAGCCATGGACTTGTTCAACATCTTCAAAGCCCGTCGGACTGAAGAACCAAGTAACTATGAATGAGTAGCTAAGTGATGAGGTTTTGTACTCTTTTCCTTGGTGGGCATTTTGGTAGGTAGGAGGTTCTTCATCAAGGTTTTTAATGAGGCAAACCGCATCACTACGCCTAAGTTATTTAGGATTCATTTCCTTGGCCGAGTGTCTTTAATACTTCTAAGACAATGACACTTATGCAAAATAAACGCTTCGTTGTTTTGCTTGTAATTTTAGACTTCATGTTGCTTTTATTCAAGTATACATGTTGTTTTAGTCTTAATCGAACCCTAGGCTCTATGTCGCCTACTTATGATCAAACCTTAGTTACTTTTTAATTTAGTGAATGATTTTGAGAGAAAACGATTTTCAGCAATCGATTATTCACTCGTTGAATTTAGAAATTTGAATTTCTTACAAGTTCTGATCTTACAAGAAATTTTACTATCCATCGGTTCAATAAAATCCACAACTTGGCCGAGTCGAACCACTTCATCGCATCACTCCAACGTCCGTTTGNCCTCATCCAATCGAGCCTTTGATCAGAGTAGCGATCCCGGATCGTATCAGTTTGCCTCACATTGCTTGGATATTTCGATATACCTCTTCGATATCGATCACCAACTCCAGATTTTATGTTATGCTACATCTTTAAGACCACTAAGATTGTTCCAAAACCCGATTTTATTTAGTTCATTGATGAATCTTTTTCTCTGTAAACTTATATAAAAATAATATGGTATTTCTACCTCTTAA
>OVBE01010297.1:0-15155 GCA_900406425.1 Iberis pinnata
TATAAACAATTTTTTAAAAATTTTTTGCCCCGCGCACAGCGCGGGTTATACCCTAGTATCATTATTAAAATAAAAGAAACTGAGTTTTTTTTATCCTTTCTCATTCTCTTATTTTTTATTGTCTGTTTTCATTTGTATTAGTTTTAATAATAAATATGTTTAAAAATATTAGTACATAATCATTGTGTTACAAAATATGAAAAGGTAATTTACAAAAAAAATTATTAAAAAAATCGAATGAAAAGTTTATTAGTAATAGATTATGATATATAATATAATATCTTCAATATATTAAAAGACAATCATTTCAGCATCATATTTTTTAAATTTTTTAAATCAATTGATTTTTCTATGGGGCATTGTCATAGTTTTTAATTTTTTAAAAATCTTTTGATTTATTTATGTGGTAACATCATAATTTATTTACGTCGCATACACCATAAATATAATTTAGATCTTAAGTCTATGATTAACAATTTTTATTAGGTGTAGTGAATTTTATATTATTTATATAACCTTAGATTTTCATTTTATCTTTTACGTGTATATAATATAAAAATCATAATAATCTTATATAAATATTATGAAAATTTCAATATGATCTAAAAATCATATCAATGACCATACATAGAATATCAATATTGAAATTTGAATAATATTAAAATTATGATTAAAAATCTTGATTATGGTAATGATAATAATAACTTACAATTATATTATATTAAGTTGATATTATGGTATGTGTAAAGATGGTACTTTGAAGTACACAAGCTTACGTTACATATATTTCATAATCATTATTTTAGTATTAATGCAATATATATAAAAAAAGGTATGTATAGTAACATTAATTATTATTCCCATTTTATCTTTTACGTGTATATGATAAAAAAATTATAACTGATTGGTCTAGAATTTAAATCATAAAATATTATTGCAGAGTCCAGTTTAGTGTAGCAAAATATAGGGTATCGAATCCACAGAGACCATAAGTACACGTTTTAGTTTCAATTCAAATCAAGTTAAAGTAGAAATAATAAAGTTGTTTGTAAATGAATCAAAAGATAAATAGAAAATGGTTTAAAACTATGAAATAAAAGCGTCAGACATCAGGGAAACCACATGTAATCAGGATTGAAAGTCAATTTATCATTCAGGGATTTTCTTTGAAAATAGTTCTCAACATGAAATACAATAATGGAATAATCTCCTCTCGGAGTACTAAATCCTATGCTCAAATGATCAAAGACAAACTATCGCCGTCTTTTAAACAATAGAACATGCAATACAGTTCAAATTCAATTGTTCATAAGCAATCAAGACAATACTCTCGCAAGCAAGACTACTTATTCATCTATACTAGATCCAACTCCTAAACTCTTTTTGCTTATCAGTTTAATATCAATGAACTAGTTAGCTACTCTAATTCATGCATTAATAACAAGTCTAGACTACGAACCTAACAATTATTATCCCCTTATGACAAATCTAACAATCAAACCCTGATTTTCCTGGAAAACCCTAAAACCTAACTATGGAACTACTCAGACATTGCAAAGCATACACAATTTAACATCCAAGAAGAACACATAGTTAAAATATAATAGATATATAATAAGGGTTCAGAAATCCATGAAATTCTATCAAATATGCAATGAAAACACTCGGAATAATGCATAATAGCAAACATAAATGCCCATTATTATGCATTAAAACCGAGTAATATCAACTCCCCCATACTTAGATCTTTGTTTGTACTCAATTAAAGCAAGATTCAATCTGGAGAAGAGGTTTGAAATGGACCACACAGAAACTCACAAAACCTCAAAAACCATAAGCACAGTTTCAAATCCAAAAGAAACCAATCTCAAACAACTACTTAGACTGAATTGTTTACCACCACTAAACTAATAACTTGTTTCCTACGATAAATCCCAAATCAATCAAGTATCAAATCATATCAACCAGCTCTTTAAATTCAATTAAGTTCAGATACATGCATTTTCACCTATGGTATATCAATCAAAGTACTCAAGTATCTCTTCTATCGAAATGCTCATACCAAATAGAGCATCAACCGACTTCCGATCCTGATCCTTTTCCCCCCTTTCTCACTTCTTTTTCTTTCTTTTCGCACTTTTCTATGTTTTTTTCTTTTCTTTTCTTTTTATTTTCACACTTTTCTGCGTTTTTATTTTCTTACTGCTTTTTGTTTAGCAGCCCGGAAATGATTACGGACTTCTAAGTCACGTTTTTAACACTTTTTCTGAACCAATTTTTTTTATTTTTCTGAAGGGAGAGAGAGAAAGGACCCGTACCGTACTGAAAGAACTTGTCGGCTTTACAGAACACTAAAGAGAAAGGTACCTATTTCTCAGAGTATATCAACACCATAAGCAAGAATAATTCAAATTCATATAGAGTCCTATCATGGCAGAGCTAGCATCAAATCATCAATATCTCAAAAGACCAGAACTTTCAGAAACAAGCAATCAGTAATGGGGTTCCATTCCTAATCTCAACAATTCATCTAAGTCAGTAATCTAGAGAAATCGAATACCATACCCACACTTGGTTATTTATCATCATTGATTTTGATAATGGTTCCTTCGAATCGATAGACTCAGCTAAATTAAAAACAAAATTTTTGGAATTTTTTGACCAAAAAGACAAAACATCAAAACGTAGTTAGTATCATTACACCCTCCCCCAGACTTACTTCACACCGTCCCGGTGTGAAAATAAATCCAAAAGAAGGCATAGAAGTAACCAGGATCAATAGAAAAGTCTGTAATGGTGAAAGTAGATAATACTATACGGGTTCAAGGGAAATAGATATAATAAAGGTGAATTGCTCCCAAATATGTTTTGAACTCCTATGCCTCATTCGCTATGCCTACAAAAAGAACAAACAATGAAGAGAAGTGTAAGTAATGGTTAGACAATGATTGAGCAATGATAGCTTAAACACTAACAAGAATCAGTTGTAGAGAAACCATTAAGGCATTATGATCGGGCAATGCTAATCAAAAATCAACAAGAATCATATATGATAAGCATCATTCAAAACAGTTACTAGCAATCATTCCAGTATCACACAATCAATTGGTAAGTAATGAGCAATGATCAAGCCGTACTAATTATAATTAGCAAAAATCAAGAATTACTTAATGAGAAAGACCAATCAATCATGAACCTAAAATAAGCTCAAGTCAAAACACAAGAATGATGGTGGATGGTGAACAATGATCTAAGCAATACGAATCAAGAGAGAAACCATCCAAATAGCCAACAATTCAAGTGAGAGAGATGAATAATGAGATTAGATAAGAGATAACCCGGAACGTCTTTAAGAATATTCACCAGTAATAATCTGAAACATTTAAGACTCAAAACTAAAAATAAGTAAGTTAGGACTGACTCTAAATTGAAAAACAACTAAACTAGGCTCTAAATATAGTGGGTTGCCTCCCACTCAGCGCTTTGTTTAACGTCACTTAGCTTGACGGTACTTACCTCTAAGTAGGAAGAGAATCAACATCCAGCGATGTACCATAACAAGCTCCAAATCTAGACATCTTTAGCTTCAGAACCTTACTTATCACATCTTTTGCAATATCAATCCCTTTCTCTTTGAACTCCGGGATGAGTAAAACTCTAAACTTCGAGAAGGGTTTTGAGAACCCCTTGTTTTTCACCTTATACTCAATTGTATCCCCAACCATTGTTGAGGGATCAAAGCCACTTGAGACTCTTTCTTTACCTGCTTTGGTTTCACTATCACCTTCTTCTTAACCTTGGGATTGCCATTCCTTGTTGAGATTGGAGGCTCTTTGTGTAAGACTTTGGAAACTACACACTTAGGATATGGTTCAATATGAACTCCATGCTTCATCTCTTCCTCTTTCACCATTGTCAGCCTAGGTGTTCCCCTTGGGGGAACCACTAGATAGAAAACCCTTTTTTGATGTTTTTCAGAGAAATACGCCGATTGGGTAGATCAACAACAACTCATACGGTTGCAAGAAAGGGTCTCCCAAGAATCAAAGGTTCTTTTGGATGCTCACACGTCTCTAAGATGTGGAAATCAACTGGGACGAGACAATTACTAACTTCTACTAATAGATCCGAGATGTAGCCACTGGAAGAGATAGTAGAAACATTAGCAAGCGTGAAAGTCATATGAGATGTTTTGATACCTGATAGTCCCAATCGTGCTGCATCAGTCATTGACATGACGCTCACATTAGCTCCAGTATCACAAAGAGAATTTGTGAATTCTACTCCATTGATCAAACAGGGAACTAAAAATTTCATGGGTCTTGCAGCTTATGAAGCTTCCTCAGTGGATTTGGTGGCTTTCCAATCATCTTACCATCTTCAAAATCTGATCTGGGCTTTGGAGGGTGCATTGGATAAGGAATTCTAGGTTTGTAAACAGTTTCTGCAATTTTCGCTTCCAGGTGTATTTGCTCGATCGGGCACTATTTACCCGATCGGGCAATTGAATCTGATTTCTGTCCGAATTCATGGATCGATCGGGCAAGTGGTGTGCCCGATCGATCAAATATCCTTAGAGTTTTTTTTTATTGATTGCACGATTGGGCCAAGTGTGTCTGATCAATCTCCTCCTCCTGAACCAAATTGCCCGATCATGCAAAGTGTGCTCGATCGGGTAGATTTCTCTGCATCGTTTTCCAACTTCTCTAAATCTGCATCTTTTCCTAAATCACTAGCTTCTTCGTCTAAATTACCAACCAAAGTCTTGCAATACCCCTTTGGATTTTCCTCATCTTTCCCAGGAAAGACACCAACTTGTCTTTTCACAACTTCAGAGGTTTGAGGAACTTGTACATCTAAATGCTTCACATGAGTTGAAAGTGCTTCAAACTTTTGATTCAGCTCTTTAACTTCTCCTTGGATTACTGTTTGGAATTGTTGCTGTCCTTCCAGAAGTTGCTTAAACATCATCTCTAACGAATTACTTTGTTGAGGTTGAGCTTGTTGAAATACACGCTGAGAGGTTTGCTGAAAACCGCCTGCATTAGAGTTCTGCACAAAGGGCTTTTGTTGCGGTGGATAGTGTTGATCCTGGGGGGTTTTCAACATTGGTACTTCTCCAAGATAGGTTGGTATGAGTCTTTTTAAATCCTTAATTATACCCTTGGTTGTATACCTTTTGACCTTGAGCATTGATGTAACTAACTTCCTTCTCAACTCCACCAATATTCTTCTCTTGGACTGCAAAGCAATCAACTTCAGAATCGTCTACAACACTAACCTGTTTCTGGTTTGGACCCTTTAGTAGCTGAGTGATTATTCCTTTCATCTCTGAGAATTCTCCTTTCAGCTCTGAGAGTTCTGAGTTAGCAGCTAATACATGAGCCTTTGTTCTGCGATCAAACTCAGGACAATGATTGCTATTGCTAGCTGCTAGATTCTCTATTAGACGATAAGCATATGGAACAAGTTTCTGCATAAAGTCTCAATCGCTTGCTGTATCTAAGGAAAACTGATACTTCTGTTCAATTCCTCTATAAAAGGTATTGAGGAGACTTACATCAGAAAAGCCATGGTGTGGACAATCACGAAGCAGCTCTTTGAATCGCTCCCAAGATTCATAGAATGTTCCACAAAGTTTTGAGCAAAAGAAGAGATCATATTCCTCAAAGTGTTAGTCCTCGTAGTTGTGAAACACTGATTTATGAACCTGGATTTGCAATCATCCCATGTTACTATGGATCCAGCAGGTTGAGACTTCACCCAACGAAGTGCTCTTTCAGCTAAAGAGTGACGGAACAAACTGCAGTGCATGAAATCGCTGGTTACTCCATTGAGTCTAATAGTGCTGCAGATGTCCTCAAAAACGTCAATATGATTCATTGGGTGTTCAGTTGGTAAACCACTGAATTGGTGGTTACGGATCATCCGAACAAGCTGGATAGAGAATTGGTACTCCCTTCGTTGAGGTTGAGGGGGCTGGATGGGATTCCTGTTAGCATAGTAGGCTTGAGGATTGTTGTAGGTACCAACTAGAGGTGGGTTCTGAGCATTGAGCATATGAACTCTCTCCGGATCTCCATACAAGACAAAGTTTCTTGCATCTATGTTCTGAGGATTTTGAGGATTGGGATTTTCCGGTGGAGCTTGGTTGTTGTTAGCTCCTTGTTGGTCTGGTGGAACTAGATTACCGTTACCATCACCTTGCGCTTGGTTAATCAGTTGATTGAGTCCAAGAGCAGGTTGAGCGTTTTGACCTTCGATTCCGACCGCAATGACGTGATCAACGTTCCCAACCATTGAATTGGATGAGCCTGCGTCTTTCTTTGCCTTCTGGTTTGAGCGTTCTATCCTAGCAATTTTTGAGTTACTGAGGCTTAGCAATTCAGAAGATTTGTCAGAACTTCTGATCATACACATGAAAAAACAAAAACAAGCAGAAAAGAACGAGATGAGTACTGAAAAATAAAACTTTAGACTAGATTCTAATAAGAAACTAAAAGGGCACTATTGGTCACTGGCAACGGCGCCAAAATTCTGATAGGTCTAGAATTTAAATCCTAAAACATTACTACAGAGA
Source organism: Iberis pinnata (assembly GCA_900406425.1). NCBI lineage: Eukaryota > Viridiplantae > Streptophyta > Magnoliopsida > Brassicales > Brassicaceae > Iberis > Iberis pinnata. The sequence continues at coordinate 6,581 of OVBE01010297.1, forward strand.
ACCGTTCAATGTAGCAAAGTATAGGGTATCGAATCAACAGAGACCAGAAGTACACATTTCAGTTTCAATTCAAATCAAGCTAAAGCAGAAATAATAAGGTTGTTTGTAAATGAATCAAACGGTAAATAAAAAACGGTTTAAAACTATGAAATAAAAGCGTCAGGCATTGGGGGAAACCACAAGTAATCAGGATTGAAAGTTAATTTATCATTCAGGGACTTTTTCTTAAAATAGTTCTCAACATGAAAGACAATAATGGAATAATCTCCTCTCGAACTACTAAACCCTATGCTCAAATTATCAGAGACAAACTCTCGCCGTCTTTTAAACAATAGAACATGCAATACAGTTCAGATTCAATTGTACATAAGAAATCAACACAATACCCTCGCAATAAAGACCACTTATTCATCTAGACTAGATCCAAATTCTAAACCAAATCTCTTTGTGCTTATCAGTTTAATATCAATGAACTAGTTTGCTACTCTAATTCATGCATTAATAACAAGTCTAGACTAAGAATCTAACATTTATTATCCCCTTATGACAAATCTAACAATCAAACCCTGATTTCCCTGGGAAACCCTAAAACCAAACTATGGAACTACTCAGACATTGCAAAGCATACACAATTCAACATCCAAGAAGAACACCTAATTAAAATAAAGGGTTCAGAAATCTTTCCCAAAAACAGGTTGAATCTCCTCTCCCTCAGTAATTCTCTCAAAATCTAAAATAAAGCTTTGGTTCTCAAAACCTTAAACATAATGTATTTATAGGCTAAAAAAGTAAAATAATAAAATATGGAAAACTTGGATAAGCTTGAGGACTTGATTTGTAAATTTGGAAAACTTTTTCTTCTTCTCAGGGGATGTGCTCGATCGGGCATATGATTGCCCGATCGAGCAACTCACGTGTTTGCACGACTTATTCTTCTTGCCCGATCGATCTTCAGTCTTCTAATTTTCCAGGGACATTTTCCCGATCGGGCAACTCCTTGCTCGATTGTGCACATTGTTCTGTAGTTTCTGAAATCTCCTGAAATGCATCGTTTTGCTCCGACTCGACCCGGACACCTAGAATCATGAAATTCTACCAAATATGCAATGAAAACACTTGAAATAATGTAGAATAGCAAAAATAAATGCCCACTGTCATACATTAAAACCGAGTAATATCAATAACAACCTTAGTTTTTCATTTTTATCTTTTACATGTATATATTAATATTATACAACTATTATATAAACATTATAAAAATAATAAAAAAATTTGATTCTATTGATATTATACAAATATTATAAAAATATTATAAAAATGTTAGTATGATAGAGAAATCATATCAAGGACCATACATGTAGAATGACAATATTGAAATTTAACATTAGAGAGGAGATCGCGAGAAAAAAAAAGTCTAATGAGTTAAATAAAATCTGGAGACATCTGCAAAATTAAATAAAGCATCTGCAACACGGTAGTCATTAGAAAAATTAAAAAACCATTTGGTTCACTAATTATTGTGGTGCAAATTGGTTATAATAATGTTGCATTACGTACAACTACATTTTAATATTAAATAATTAGGTTCGGTATTTTTGTATTTCTCAAAAAATTAAATAGCAAATCCATTTTAAAAATAAAAAAACTAACTAAAATAGAGACAACATTTTTTGACGGATAAAAGTAAACTTATGTAAACTTAGACAAATCAACATATAAAATTCTTGAATATTATAACTACAACAAACCGGTGAAATAATATTTAGTATAAACAAATATAAATTTGTATAATGCGATGTTACTTCAATTTCCTAGTATAGTAAAAGATCGAAACACAAAATAAATACAAACTATTAAAAAAAAATTCTAAGAGAATAATGTATTAACCCGTGCGGCCGTGCATATGTACTGGTCATCACCTAATTTTGTATTAACACATCAACATAAAACTTCATACCACATATTGTGGTTAAACATATCATATATTGTTATAAAAACTAATTTCACGAGTTCGTATTTTATAATGTGTACTAGATACCGATCTGTTCGGACATGGGAAGAACATAGAACAAGGACAAGTTGAGAAGGAACTGGACAAGTTTCAGAGACTTAAGCTAGAAGGTCGAAGAGATGTTCTTTTCAGACTTAATAATGCACAAGAAAAAGCAATGACACTGATTCTTCGTTTTTTTTTTTTGGGAGAGTTCCTGTAAATATAGCATATAAGGATGTTACATTTTGATTTAAACCAATGGGTTTATGCATATTTAAAAATTGTATGTGTTTTCATTTTCTTATAGAAATGTGGCTAATAATTGTGTGGCGTTATTTATGCCGAAAATCCCTAATAGGATAATAGACTATCTATTATTTTTTTATTTGGCTATATATGCTTTCATGCTAAAATGTGATTTTGTAAATTTGATTGGAAAATGTTATTTTGCGATTTTCAAGGAAAAAATATGATATTCGGTTTTTTTTGGGGTGGGAGGTTGCGTTTTAACTGAAAAGGTATAATTTTTTTGCCAGAAATGTGATTTCTTATAGTTTTGATGGTAATATAAGATTTTATGGTTTTGGTAGGAATGTAATTTTGTGTTTTTGGTGAAAATTGTGATTTTGGACAATAAATTGTGGTTCTAAGATTTAGGCAGAAATTATGACTTCAGATTTTCAGAAAAAATGATTTTATAATATTGACAGAAAATATAATTTATGGTTTTGGCAAAAAATTTGATTTTATGGTTTTTGTAGGATGTAATTTTGCGGTTTTCGCAAAAAACATGATTTATTAGTTTTGATAGAAAAATGTGATTTTGCGATTATGGTAAAAAAATGTGATTTTTACGTGGTAGAAAAAAAATTATTGTATGATTTTATTGAAAATTGAGATTTTTTTGTTAGTTTTGGTAATGGAATTTTTTAAAATCATTAAAGTGAGTACATTATTTTATTTTAAAACCACATATAAAGAGTTTGACAAAAAAAAACTGAAAAAACTAGTGATGGATAAATTTATATCCCGTAGTATTTCTTTTGGAGTTTACTTTTTCAACCAAAATTTGTGAATCTTTTTAGGTTTTAGTTTTATATGGGCTGAATTTGCGGGTCGGGATTAGGTTGACTAATTCTACCATACATTAACACCCACAATTGTAACTAAAAGATATTGGGCTCATGATCTATATTCCCCAAGGAACTATCATATAGTATCAAATCCACCTAAATTTAATGCCTAGTTCTATTTCTACCTAATATAAAAGTTTGAAATCTATTTATCCTTAATTTGAAAGTTTGAAACTTATTTATCTATTTAAAAACATTCCCTCTTTTATTTTGTCTTAGCTAGAATCGATTTTTAACTGAGAGTCGTACTGTCTGGTCTCTGTGGGATCGATCATTTACTATACTACAAGGATCTGTTCTCTGCAGTATAGATTTAGGATTAAAACCTGAGCTTATCAGTTTCTCTGTTGATACAAGAGCTATCCCCTTTTCAGCTGATTTTCTCTCTCTTTTTGATCTTTAGTTTGTACGCCTGCATCATCCCAACAACTTGATCAAATTTCATAGTGTCCGAATCCAATGCTACTTTAATAGCAGACATGTGTGGTTGAAATTTATCTGGCAGACTTCTGAGCAACTCCTTAACCAGCTTTTTATCTTTGTACATCTTCCCTAATACCAAGGCTTCATGTGCAATTTCACTAAGCTTTCGACAGAACTGGTTTACAGTCTCATGTTCCTCCATAGTGAGTGCTTCAAATTCAGAAGCCAATATATGAATCCTTGTTCGTTTCACATTGCTTGTTCCTTCATAAGATACTTTCAGAATTTCCCATGCATTTTTGGCTCTTGTACACCCTTGAACTCTAGTGAATTGGTCAATCGGTAAAGAGGTGAAAATTGTAGTCAATTCTTATGAATTTGCTTTAGCAACACTTTTCTCAGAAAGTCTCCACTCCTTCATTGGCCTTTCCACGATTTCACCTTTTGCATTTGGATCCTTAGGTGGATCCCATTCATCAACTACTGCAATCCATATCAATGTTTTGAATGACTTGAGTCATTTGTAATTTCCAATACCCATAGTTATTAGCATCCAACATCAACAGTTTGTTAAGAATCAAAAACTGTTGATTGTTCTCTATTCTTGCCACAAGATCTCACATGTTATAAGATAAAAAACTCTTTAGTTGGTGAACCTCTCTGATACCAATTGTAAGTGTAAAGAGAACGATATCTGAATCAACAATATGTTTTTCCTTTAAACACAAAACTTTATTAAACTTTATTTACTTAATCTTTTTACAAAGATATAACTCAAATAGGTTTTACACAATCTCAATCTTCTTTTGATTTTCACCTACAAGTTTAATAAGTAACTATTACTTCTAAACCTATGCTACCCACCCTTGTAACTCTTTTAGAAGTAAAGAACACTCACCCAAAACAACTATCTGAATACGAAAGCCAAAACGTAAGACTTCACAAGAATAGAGATCTAAAATGTTAGGTTTCTCAAACCTTTTAAATCCTTTAAATACAAACCCCCTAAAATCAAAAAATCGCTTCTAACTAATTATCCTTATAGAAATGTATCTCTTTAAATCTCTCAATTTGATATCTTCTTTATCTAATCTTTTTGTTGCGCTTTATTTTAGATTATCTTTATCTTCAATAAATATGCATTTGATCAACTATCTTCCAAAATCCATGCCATTGCATTCACATCTTTGGATCCCCTTCAGTCACTTGTTTGCAGACAGTCTCCTGATTCCATTCAGCTCCATGATTCCATTCAGCGCCCTGATATCATTCAGCTCCCTGATTGCATTCAACTCCCTCGACATATACGTTTCAGAACAACAATAAGAAAATCGCAATCTTTGGACAAACGCTTTAGTTCCAAATACCGTTTACGAGAAAATGAAAATGCATGCAAATTCAGTTTTTCAAAACTAGTTTTTCCTTTTCCTCGGATTTCCCCTTTAGCACCGTTTCCAATGTTACTTTTCCTACAGATACTTCTTGAAATTTTGCTAGATTACCATTAAATCCAGTCATATGCCATTATGAAAGTATCAAGATTCTTCTTCAGTATCTTCTTCAACTGACAACGCTACATGACAAACAACATCTTCTTTTGCCTCTTTGGTTGCTATTTTTCAACCTTTTTGAGACCATGATACAAGTCACTATTTCTAACCCATACCCTATTACGACTCTTGAAGTCTTTGAAAAAACAGTTTTCCCAAATAAGTACTGAGAATTTGTTGAGGAATCTGTAACAATAGTATTTGAAGTATCATAGCTTACCACGGTACCAACATTTTGTTCTACAATCATCCTTTTAATGGGAACTCACTTGATTAGTTTGTTTGTAAGCCACACATGTGACTTGAGAACTTCTTTCACTTTTTATGAACTTGGTGTCCTTGAATTGATTACATCCATTGTAACATATACCCCAATTGTCTTTCCCCATGCTGCCAACAACCAACAACTTATCCAAATCTTTTGTTCCCTTACTTAACATCTTGATGTCTTGTAGCTCTTCTTGAAGTTTACCTTCACCCACCTCTGATATTACTTTTTCGACTTTTACAACTTCTTGTAGCTCCCTTTTTTCATGTAAACCATCAATCTCCAAGGTTAGTCTCTTTACCTCATTATTTTTTAAGATCAATTGTTCTACCATAATCTAGTTTTTTTCTTCAAGCGTCAGATCAGTCTCTTCATCATACTCATCTTCTTGAATGATCCCAAGAAACGAGACAAAGTTATTCAGAATATCTTCGTCTCCGTTTTCTTCATCAAAGTCACTTTTACTCCAACTAACTAGAAATTTGTCATTTCCTTTTGTTCTACACACACAATCAGTTCTTGTATGACCGATTTTTTTTTCCATTCATAGCACTGAATAACACTTCATCTTTTCAGAGTTGGACAATCTGCCTTGAAATGTCCAACGCTTTCACATTCAAGATACTGTTTTTCACCTCTTTTGCATCTCTGTCATGTTCTCCTTGGTTTGAGCTAAAATTACTCTTTTTCTGCCCTCTTTCAATCTTTATAAAGTACTTCCTGATAATAAGACCAACTTGATCTTCTAGATCAACACCCTTATTGTGAGGTTTCTGATATTACTCGATTTTGATGCCTTTTAGTGAGTATTTATACTTTCTATGTGTCATCATTCGAGTATTTTCTAGGTGCTTTTGGTATATTTTCATGATTCCATGTATTTTGGATGTTGTGGAGAAAAAGGTGGTTTTGTGCACAAAATGGATGCAATTTGACGAATGTAGAAGCATAGTTCAGCAGAAGAGCCGAAAGTTGATCGACATTTGGAGATGTTGCTATGAATGGAATGGGGTAATATTTCAACTATAACTGGCCACGTGAGTTATCTTTCATATGAAAGTGAGTTGAGGTCAATCCATTGAAGCAATCAAAAGTTATGATGATTTTACTAAAGATTGGTCAAGCTGTCTCGCAGAAGAAGCATGTGCAGGACGTGATGGAGCAGATCGATCGATCTACACCTTGATCGATTGATCCTGAAGCCTACCAAACTTCCATAAGTTTGGATCGATCGATATGAATGCTCAAGAATTTTTTAAGAATGCCAAAAAGACGTTTCCGTCCTCAAGATTTATCTTAGGTTTTCCTTATTAGGTTTTATTCTTTTTTTACTTCTATATAAGTCAAAAGTTTAGGTTTTTTTTAAGAGAGAAAAAACATACAATTCACAAAACATTTTATTATTTTGAGATCTTTTCTAAGAGAGGCGAATTCTGACACCTGTATTTTGGAGAAGAATTCTGAACTCTCTATTTACTTTTATTAAATTATGGTTTTTGAATATGCTTTCTCAATTAATGATTGTTGATTGCTTGACTATGTCTGAGTAGTCTCTTTGTTAAGTTTTAGGGATTTCCCAGGGACAACATGTTTTGATGGTTAGGGTTTGACTTTAATGGGTTTAAATTGTTAGGTTCTTAGTCTAGATTTGTTATTACTGCTTGAATTAGCTTAATTACTTAGTTCATGATTTTAGGTTAATAAATACAAAGGGATTTGGTTTATCTAATCTGACCTAGTGTAGATGAATAAGTATCTTTCTTAGAATTCTTATGAACATATCGAATCTGTAATCATTGCATGATTTAATTATCTGATTTAGAGATCTAAGATTTCGGGAGAAAGTTAGTCTTTATATCTAGAAATTCTATCATACGGATCTAATACTTCGGGAGGAGATTATTCTATTGCTGCCTTTTGAGTTGAGAACTATTTTCATTGTTAATATTGCTTGTCAACCTGAAACTCAAACCTGAATACATGTGAAACTTTCCTATCGCCTAGCGTTTTGTTCTATTGGTTTACATTCACTTTTTAATGATTTGCTTTACTTTTAAATCGTTTTAGAAACATTCCCTATGTTATCTTGTCTTAGCTAGAATCTATTTTTAACCGAGAGTCGTACTGTCTGGTCTATGTGAGATCGACCATTTACTATACTACAAGGATCTTTTCTCTACAGTATAGATTTAGGATTAAAACATGAGCCTATCAGATTTTTGGCGCCGTTGTCGGGGACCAATACCATGTCTTTTAAGTTTTTTTAGAGTCTAGTCTAAGATTTTTATTTTTTGGTACTAATTTTGTTCTTTTTGCTTGTTTTTTTTTTGAAGGTGCATGACCAGGAGATCTGAAAAATCACCTGAACTGCTTATTCTCACAAATGAAGAACTCGAACGATTTGAATGCTCGAGCCGGAAGTATAGAAAAAGCGCCAGTTCATCCATACCAATGGCTGATAACGTAATTCAGAATCCGATCATTACCTTAGAACATAATGCCTAGATCCCTCCAGGATTGGAGGAGATAGGACGGTTGGCACTAGACCAACAAGAAGGTAACGGCAATTCCGCCGTTAATTATCAAAAGAGATGCAAACCAAAGATCTGAGAATACCAATCTAGGCGACGGAAATGGCGAACAAGTCCTACTGGGACCAAATCGGAATCAACCACCTCCCCAAAACAGGGTACTTGTTGGTGATTTCAACAACCCTGAAGCCTTCCTAGTCAATAGGAACACACTCCACCCTCCATAGCCTCAGAGACAGGACTACCAGTTCCCATTTCACCTGATCCAGTTGCTACGACAAAACCAGTTTCATGGCTTGTCTACCGTGCATCCTATGGATCACATTGATAGTTTTTAAGACATTTTTAGCACCACTCCTCTGAATGGAGTCTCTAAAGACTTCATGCATTGTAAGCTCTTCAATCACTCTTTAGCTGATAGAGCTCTGAGGTGGCTTAAGTCATTACCTGTTAACTCGATAGAAACTTGGGATGAGTGCAAAGCCAAGTTTCTGAACCACTTTTACACCTCCACCAGAACCAACAATTTGAGAAGTAAGATCTCTCAATTCCAGCAAGGACCGGTGGAATCCTTCTATGAAGCATGGGACAAGTTCAACGAGTACCTGCAGAATTGTCCCCATCACGGTTTTTCTGAATTGAACCTCTTGAACACTTTCTATAGAGGTATTGATCAG
>OVBE01010298.1:0-15155 GCA_900406425.1 Iberis pinnata
TTTGGAAAACCCAATGGGACAAAACCAAACCAAGGAAAAGAGTGCAAGTCACAACACTTCTCTTGATGATTATCTAGGTAGCTTATATCACAACTAATGTGGATGGATTAGCATGAACTAGACTGCCCGAGATAGTATAGAGAAGTTGTTGAAGTGTAGCTTCANATTCCCTTCTTCTTTCTTCTTGATACTTGTCCTAATGCTCCAGCAAGTTGTTTAGCCTTTGATCTTCTTATTATTCCAGCTTGAAACTCCAAGATCTTCTTATCAACAAGCTTATCCTTATCTTCAAGTTCATAAACTCCTGGATCCAAAGCTGCTCCCGCAAGTTCTAGTTTAGTGCTGGTCAGGATCATATCATATTCAATGGGTGAGAATTTCATATCTTATTCACATGTCGAAGTAGGTCTAGTATGAAAGTTTTGAATAAATGACTTAATACCTAGGACTGGATATTAATAGTATTCTAAGAGATCTCATATAGAATCATATTTATTTCTTAAAAATAAGAAATCTTTCCATATATTTTGTAATTGATATTATCTCTTGCCTATATAGCCTTTATCCTCTTCGGGTGAAGTTCAATAGCTAATAGATCGAGGACCACTTGTCAATAAAGCCCATATCCACAACTGCATCTTAGGCGAACCCAAGTTTCTAATAAAAGAATCTGCCGCGTCTATCGTCCTAGATGAGTTGCTTTCAAACTAAATTGAATCATGATTTAGGTGTCAAACCCGATATTAACGTACACTAAAACATTTAAGGGTTTGATCACTATATGCAATGTTTTGAAAACCAGCATGTTGATCGAATCATAATTTTTTTGGGTTATGGGTCAATAGGGTCCAATTTGGTTTGATCATGTTTGATTATTTAAAATATATATATATATATATGAAATTAGTATCATATTCATAGTACTTTTGGAAAAAATCATAATCATAAAATTTGGATAAAGAAGATCTTTATAATAATTAATAAAAACATGTCAAGATTTTAAATCTAAAATCAATAAAAATAAACACACTAAATTATATGGTGTTATATTATGCATATGGCATTTGACATTCATTTAACTATTTTGTTGAATACTTTAATAGGCTATGAGGAACACTAAATTGTATTATATATCTTGAAAATTATTTAGAAAAATATTAAAATTTGAAATTAATAAAAAATGTTAATTCATAATTAAATATAATTTAACACGGTTTAATTGGATCGCCTGTTCCCGAGTTTTTGACGATTTAATTAGAATTGAGTTTTATTATCAATCCCAACCAAATACTCATCCAGTTCAAAGTTGAACCCAGTTTGACCCCAATCTGATTTGGTTTTCAAAACACTCTCCTTGTATGGGATGTGATATGTCTTGCACACCCACTTGATTATTCTATAACTAACTTAGGAGTATTGGTCAATATATCATTGTTGGAATTAGCTTTATCTTATCAAGTTGGTAAATGACTTGTGCTGATTTTTTCTACGACCATGACTTTATTCCATGTTGTTAAAAAAAGGCCATATCACTCCATAGTCGCTGACCACGACTCTATTCCACTATTTACTCTTTTTTCCTAAAATGAAACGTTTTGGGCATACAAATCCTATATAATGTTTTTTCTTCTTTCAAACATATAATGTTTTCTAGTTTGAAGATATTTTTTTTGTAAATTTCAATGAAATCAATAATGAGAGTATTTAATAAAGTAGATAAAAAGAGGCCCCACACTAGTTTGGCATCACGACAACTCGTAAGTTTTTCTTTAATGTGTTGTTCATAAATTGTTCCTTCCTCTTACCCTCTTGAATTGAAAATTTCTTAATAATCCCATTATAAGCTGTTTCAAGTTGACCAAGTTCTTTTTTTTCAATTGTCCACTCCCTATATTCTTTTTAATTTTTTTATTTTTTTATATATCTTTCACTCAATTTGTCGAAAGTCTTCTCCATTTTTGTTAACATTATTGTGTACATGAAAGCGAGGCTGTAAAATTTTATTAAGAAAAGTCTGCCGTTTGTGTAGACCACAAACTTGTAAAGTTTTAGATTAAGATACACGTTGAAACAGAGGAAGAGATAAAGAATTTTTGTTGAAGAATGGGAGCCTTAATGCTCCTAATCTTGCTTTTCTTCCAAATTTGTTATGTTTCTGCACTCACAAATGGAATTGATGGTAAGTAGAAATAGAAGATGAAAAAGGGTTTATCTCAGGTATATTTAAGAATATATTGAAATTGTTGCAGTTTCTGCGTTACAATCCATGAAGAATGAATGGACCAAATATCCAAAGGGTTGGGAAGGCTCTGATCCTTGTGGAGACAAATGGGTTGGGATTACATGTAGCAATGACCGCATCGATTCAATGTAACAAGCTTGTTTCTGTCCTTTTACATCCTCCAATCAGACTTATAAACTAGTGTTGGTTTGTTGCAGATCACTAGGTAACCTTAACTTGGAAGGAAAGCTATCCGGGGATATTGTCGAATTGGCTGAATTACACACCCTGTATGTCTTTTGTATTCTTCCTTTACTTTTTTGTTTTTAAAAAATGGAATCTTATGATAAAATCTCTCTAGGGATTTATCCTTCAATACTGGATTGACCGGACCACTTCCACCGAATATCGGTAACTTAAAGAATCTGAAAAACTTGTAAGCAAACATGATTTCTTATTTTTAAGAGATAAATATGTAAATGATTCTCTTTTTAGAATATTGTTTTCGTTTCTTCTTCTCCAGGATCCTTGTGGGATGCAGTTTTAGTGGGGAAATCCCTGACTCTGTAGGAGATCTAGAAAACCTTCTCTATCTGTAAGGTTCTCTTAGCTTGCAGCCTCTACCTCTAACTCTAAGGTCATCATAATATATGTGTGTTCTTCCATACAGCTCCTTGAATTCAAATCAATTTAGTGGGAAAATTCCGGCTTCCATTGGAAAGTTATCAAAACTATATTGGTTCGATATAGCTGACAACCAGATTGAAGGAGAGATTCCAGTTTCCAATGGCACTTCTTCACTTGGACTTGACATGCTTCATGAAACTAAGCATTTGTATATTTATAATTCCTCCTTTTCTTTCTATATAATCACCAACCATTTCTTTTAAAATTAGTATACTTACTTTCCCTTGCAGTCATTTTGGAAACAACAAACTTTCAGGAAATATCCCAGAAAAGCTCTTCAGCTCAAAGATGACTTTGATACATGTGTAGGTTTCCATCATAAATAAATGTCAAGTTTTGCAAAGTTTGAGAGTACTAGTACTAGTACTAGTAGTGATTGCATTGTTTGTTGTGTGATACGTAGGCTTTTTGACGGAAACCAATTAACCGGCAAAATACCTGACAGCCTCAGTCTCGTAAAAAATTTGACAGTGTTGTAAGTGGTTGATGATTTTTCGCTTGTTTATTTATGATCATGAGTTCTTTAGTCTCATGTCTTCTTTCTTTCTTTCTTTGTTTTCAGACGCCTTGATAGAAATATACTAAGAGGAGATATTCCTTCGAGTATTAATAACCTCACAAGCCTTCAAGAACTGTAAGTAGGCAACTTTTTTGGTTTTGTAGATATAGTAAACGAAAAGATATAAAGAAATTTGTTGTTGAATACATTTCAGGTACCTGGCCAACAACTTTTTAACTGGTAGTCTTCCAAATCTAACTAGCTTGACCAGTCTATACACATTGTAAATTTTCTATATTTTTCTTTTCTTTTTTTTGGCTCATTTCACCATCACATTAATCAAATTAATGCCATTATATTGATTGTAATGTAACAGGGATTTGAGTAACAACACTTTCGAAGCCTCAGTCATTCCATCATGGATCTCTTCATTGCCAATCTTATCAACATTGTATTGATTCTTTCTTCATCTTTCTCTATGCTTATATGTATATATTCTCTCTTCATCTTATTTATACTTTGCAGAAGGATGGAAGGGAGCAAACTAATAGGTCCAATACCAATCTCACTCTTCAGTCCTATTCAATTGCAGACCATGTGAGTATATACACGAAACTTTGATTTCCATGTTAAGATCTATACTGATTGGGAATGCTTATCTTTCAAATGCAATGCAGTATCCTAAAGAACAATGATATAAACGAAACCTTGGACTTTGGTAGCAACTATAGCAAGCAGTTGGAGTTTGTTGATTTACAAAACAATGAAATAGATTCTTATAAGGAAATCAGTGATAGAAAGATCCAAGTAATGTAAGTATTATAATAATATTATTATGTTTATTCAAACCAAACCAATTATTTGGGGTGTGTGTTTGTTTGTTACAGATTGGCAGATAACCCAGTGTGTTTTGAGGCAACGAACAGCAAGAGTTACTGCTCAGCAATCCCACATAATACCTCATATTCAACAATCCCACCAAGCTGTTCTCCTTGTGATCAGGAAAGAGAACCGAGTCCTACATGTCGTTGTGCATATCCATTCACTGGAACATTCTACTTCAGATCTCCTTCCTTCTCAGGGATATTCAACTCCAGCAACTTCGAAACTCTTCAGAAAAATATAACAGAGTTCTTTAAGAAATTCAGTTATCCCGTGGACTCCGTGGGGATCCGTAACGTCAGAGAGAATGCAACTGATCATCAGCTTCTAATAGATCTTTTAGTATTTCCACAAGGGAGAGAGAGTTTTAATGAAACGGGAATGTCACTTGTCAATTTTGCATTAAGTAGACAGATTTATAAACCTCCTACTATATATGGACCTTACGTTTTCAGCGCTGACCCATACACTCGCTTCTCTGGTATGATTATCATCAACACACACAATCTATATGGTTAGCTACAGATAAACAAACAACACCTAATATAAATATGGTTTTGTTTGCCACAGATGGAGGAGGTAACAAGTCATCAAACAAAGGCATCATAATCGGAGCAGTAGTTGGTGCTGTGTTTCTTCTGCTGTTGCTAACTCTTGCTGGGGTTTATGCTCTCAGGCAGAGGAAGAGAGCTGACAGAGCTACTGATCAAAATAATCCTTTTGGTAAGAATATAACATCCACTTCTCCTGAGCTGATATTTTCGGGGCAATACAAAATAAATGCATCAAAATTTAGTTTTATTTTATATATAAAATATATATATATATATGTATAATATAGAATGAAAAAATAATTTAGACAAACTCACATTTTTACTATTTAGTAAAATAATAATAATTTATACCAACATAATCATAAATATAAAAGCATTCTTACCAACATTATTACTATTTAGTTATATACATATATCACTAAAAATTTTGTTGTTGAAATTTTCATAAATCAAGACCTTATAATTTTAGAGATTCCATTAAAATGTCTTATACAAATGTGTTCAGACCGGTTCTGCTCCTTCTTTGGATTGAAGACGATTATAATTTATTTTCTTTGTGTGGTTCAGCCAAGTGGGATACGAGTAAGAGCACTATTGATGCTCCACAGTTAATGGGAGCAAAAGCCTTTACTTTCGAAGAGCTTAAGAGATGTACTGACAATTTTTCTGAGGCAAATGATGTTGGAGGTGGAGGTTATGGCAAGGTGTACAGAGGGATTCTTCCCTCAGGGCAACTCATAGCAATCAAAAGAGCTCAACAAGGATCTTTGCAAGGAGGGTTGGAGTTCAAAACTGAGATTGAGCTTCTTTCAAGAGTCCATCATAAGAATGTTGTGAGGCTGTTGGGCTTCTGTTTCGATCGAAGTGAACAGATGCTGGTATATGAGTATATTCCTAATGGTTCTCTTAGAGACAGTCTCTCCGGTAAATTTACTAAAACTCTTAGGGTTGGGCATTCGGCCTTTTCGATATTCGGTTCAATAAGTTTTTTTTTTTTTTTGCCGAATTGAACGGAATAAATTTTAGTTCGGTTCGGCACTCGATTTTCCGGTTTGGTTTTTCGTTTTTAAAGTTCGGTTTTTCAGTTCGAAAATCTTAAAATATATTTTGGTCTGGTTAAATTTTTGTTAATTTTTGGTTCATTCGGTTAATTTTGGCTGATTAGGTCCAATTCTGTTCGGTTCAGTTCGGTTAATGTAATTTAAAATAAAATTGTTGTTAAACCGAACTAATTTAATAATTCACCAAAGCTAACTGAATTAACCGAACATCGGTTCGATTCAGTTTAAAGTCTCTTTGGGGGAAGTGTAATAGTTTTGTGTTGGTTTATGAGATCTGATAATAATGCAGGCAAGACTGGGATTAGACTTGATTGGACAAGAAGGCTTAGAATAGCACTTGGTTCAGGGAAAGGCTTGGCTTATCTTCACGAGCTTGCTGATCCTCCAATCATACACAGAGACATCAAGTCACATAATATTTTACTTGATGATAATTTAACAGCAAAAGTTGCAGATTTCGGCCTCTCCAAACTTGTAGGTGACCCAGAGAAAACTCATGTGACAACACAAGTGAAAGGAACCATGGTGAGTAAAGAATCAACCATACTCTCTTCTCTCTTGGCTAGATATATTTATATAGGTCCGGAAGTTCGAGGATAGGGTCCAAAAATAATTGGTCCGGATTTAGCTCAAAAATTTTCTTCTAGGACACAAATATTTTTTATACACCATAAAAGCACAAATTTTTTTGGATAGATTAGGGTATCTCCTACCGATGGACCGGTCCTAATTTACCCTCACAATATTTTTGGAAATAGGGCTATCTGGATCCTGAGTACTACATGACAAATCAATTGACAGAGAAGAGCGATGTGTATGGATTTGGTGTGGTGATGCTTGAGTTATTAACAGGTAAAACTCCGATAGACAAAGGCAAATACGTGGTGAGAGAAGTAAAGACAAAGATGGATAAATCAAGGAGCTTGTATGACTTACAAGAACTGCTTGACACAACAATCATCGCAAGTAGCGGCAATCTTAAAGGGTTTGACAAATATGTAGACTTAGCTTTAAGATGTGTGGAAGAAGAAGGAGTGAATAGGCCATCGATGGGTGAAGTTGTGAAGGAGATTGAAAATATTATGCAACTTGCTGGGCTAAATCCTAATGTAGATTCAGCATCAACTTCGCGAACTTACGAGGAAACAAGTAAAGGATCAGGTGATCCTTATGGCAAAGACTCCTTTGCGTATAGTGCGAATTACCCAGCTTCCAAACCTGAACCACAATGATCATCTCTTTTTTGCTTTTTGTTACTTTGTAAGTGATATCATACTTGAAATGCCTTGTGAATGTGGACTCTGATTTTATTTGTCTTCTTTTCTTTTTTTTTTTTTTTGTGCGGGAAAACAGCCGATTCTCTATGCTTAGTTACAGGCGTTTTGTCTATCTGTCAATAAGTTGTGCGAAATTTTTTCTTTATTTGTCATTTATTAGATTACACGAGAATCAAGAAAATTAATGAAAAAACAAATTTTACTGGAACATAGAGTATCTGGTTCCAAACATAATCTCATTATATTGATTGATGCTGATGTGGCCCAAGAAATGAGATGAATATAAAAAAAAATTAGGCAGAATTATCTATTTAATCTACATATTTCAATTAATTGCTGACATAATTTCACATTTTTTAATTACTGGAAATAATCCAATTTTCGTTTAACCCGATTCTACCCTTCGATCATGAACAAACAAAAAATCTGGAAAATAAATTAATTCGATGAGAGAGAAAAAAAAAAGTTGTCCAGTATTTACGATATGTCACCGTGTTTTCTGGAGAAAAAATAATCTGCAAAATTTTCTAATGCATTTCTTTAGGGTGCAGATTTGTTTTCGCAGATTTGTTTTTGCAGATTTATTTTTACTTGTCGTGTTTTTGGGTCACAGATTTTTCTCGCATATTTGTTTGTCTATTTGGCCGCAGATTTTCTCAAGGCATACACATCACCGCCGAATTGTTGACGTCACCGCATATTTTTGTTTCGCTTTCCGAGTTTCTGTCGCAGATTTTTTTATAATACTGCCTATTTATTGATATTGCAGATTTGTTTTCGCAGAGTTATGTTGATATTGGAGATATCTTTGTAACTGGAGTTTTATTTGTTACTGCAGATTTTTTTTAACTGTAGATTTGTTAGCTGTCACCGCAGAGTTATGAATTTCCAAAATTGTCAGATTGACCCCTTTCGTTCTTGACTGCAGATTTTTTTTTAAAAAAACTACAATGGCCGCAGTTTTGATTAACACGTTACCGTAGATTTTTTTCCTTACTAATCTGAACCTCACGTTACCGCAGATATGTTTGCCGCAGATTTGTCCAAATTGTTTGACCGCCGTTTTTTCAAATCTGCGGTGTTTGTACTGCTAATTTTTGAAAATCGAGTTAGATTTTTTTTGTTAACTCATGCGATGTCGTTTATCACGGCACATACGACTCATACGGCCCATGGGACAATGTTTGGCGATAAGTTAATTTGAGTTAGTGGCCCAATCAACCGACATGTTCCTTGGTTACTCAGTGGGGATTTTAATGAAATATTATTTCCGCATGAAACTCGGGGACGTCCTAGGGAGCCTTGGAGTTTAGTTTATTTTCAAAACTATCAAGGATTTTCCATACTACAGAAATAATATGATGTGGGCGGGAAAAAGATGATCTTATACAATCGAAAGTTGGATTGATAGAGTAATGTGCAATAAAGAATGGGCCGCTATATTTCCTGCATCTAATACTACTTTTCTTGATATGGTAGAATAAAATCATCGGCCTGCGATCATTAGTATAAGGGAAGATTGGAAGTGGGCCAGAAATTCGTTCAATATGATGGTCGATATGAAAGTGTATCCGGCCTTGCTGAAGTCATTAGTAGAGGTTGGGATAATACTCAAGCCGATATATCGGTCATGGCTCATGTTGCAAATTGCCGCAGAGAACTCGCCACTTGGCAATCTCAACACAATAATAATTCCCAATGGGAAATTAAGACTCTTCGTTCGACTATTGATAATGCTCTCTGTAATCCAAAGTTCCAACATCACACATACATCGACTACAATCTTCTTTACAAACGTCATATTATAAATAGGAAGAATATTTGCAACTCAAGAGTCGCAATCAATGGCTTCAAACGGGGACCTTAATACTATTCACGCTATAATAAAGAATCAGAGAGCTCGTAATCCACTCATGTCTCCTTATAAGGATAGTGGCGAGCTAATTCATGATAACCAAAATTTATCAATGCTCGCGGAATCCTACTTTTGGGATTTATTCTCTAGCCAAGGTGAAGTTTCAGTGCATTCGGTAGTTGGAACGATGGATGTAGTTGTTACAGATGAAATAGATCAAGCTTTGATGTCAACAGTGCAAGCCTCAAATCAAAGAAGCTCTATTTGCGATGGATCCAACCAAGGCTCCTAGATAGAGGTGTCAAAATGGGCTAAAACCCGCATGTTAGACCCAACTCGGACCCTCATGGGGCGGGTTTGGACAAAAAAATTATGTCCATGAAAAGGCAGGCTTCGCAGGTGGACCCATCATGGACCGCGGGTTTGACGGGTTTTTGTCCGCGGGTTGGTGGGTCGATCCTCAAACAACTAGTTTAAACTAAAAGTAATTAACTTGTAAATAAATTTATGTATTTAATAAATAATAATCTATAATATATCTAATAAAACATAAAATTTCAATGTATAAAATTAAAATACTTATAAAAGATATATCTAAATTATTTTCACTTAATTAGAGTTGGGAAATTAAAAATTTATACATTTTTTTTACATAATCTAACTATAAATATAGTATCCGCGGGCCAATCCGCTAAACCGCAAAATCTGCGGGCGCAAGCTTGGACAATATATAAGTTGTCTGCGGGTTTTGCAAGTCAACCCGTCACAGGTCAAAAAAATAGATCCGTTGCGGGGCGAGCCAAATGGACGCGGATCTGCCCATTTTACACCTCTACTCCTGGAAATGATGGCTTCACAGCTCGTTTCTACCAAAAATATTGGGATACTGTAGGTCCTTCGATTATTTCAGAGATTCAAATATTCTTCGCGTCATATCAGCTTCCAGAGCACAGGAATCATACAAATATTTATTTAGTTCTGAACATTGATCTACCAACAACTATGAAGAATTTTCGACCAATAAGTCTTTGCAATTTCTTATACAAGATAATTTCCAAGATTTTAGTCAACAGACTCAAACAATATCTCCTGGACTTGGTTTCCCAAGCACAAGCGGCTTTTATTCCAGGCAGATCTATTACGGATAATATATTCATTGCACATGAATTATTCCACTCTTTACACTAAGAAAATATTATCTTTAGTAATTTTATGGGCGTAAAAACCGACATCAGCAAGGCGTATGTTAGACTTGAGTAGCATTTTATACCCGCAGTTTTCCAGCTAAGGGTTTCTCAGACAAATGGATATCATGGATAATGCAATGTTTTTCAACGGTTTCATTTTCATTACTAATTAATGGCAGTCTGTATGGGATGTTTATGCCACAACGAGGACTGCGTTAGGAGTATCCATTATCACCATATATATTTATTTTATGCATTGATGCTCTTAGCTCACTACTAACAACGGCAGCAAGGCAAAGAGATATAAATGGGATCAAGTTACGTCCTCGCACACCAAGTATCAACCATTTACTCTTTGCAGAAGATTCTTTATTTTTTCTTAAGGCGGACGTACATAATGCGGTCCGATTAAAGCAACTATATCAAGAATACACTGATGCATCTGGGAAGGTAATTAATTTTGACAAATCAACCGTCACTTTTGGAGTTAAGGTTTTCGACCATACGCGATGCCGAATTAAAGGAATACTTGGAATATCTAAAGAAGGGGGTGTTGGAGAATACTTAGGATTACAAGAACAATTTGATCGAAAAAAAAGAAAGATTTTCTACATAGTGGACAAGGTTAAGAATAAAATATCAGGGTGGCAGTGTCGATATTTGTCACCAGCAGCCGAGAAATCCTTAATAAAAGTGTCGCCTTAGCAATGCCGGCTTTTTCAATGAACTGATTCTGATTACCTAGTACTTTGTGTAGTGAACCGGATACAAATTTGGCTAAGTTCTGGTGAAGTGGTGGTTCTAGCCAACGTCGGATGACATGGTTATCGTGACAGAAATTAGAAAGGTCAAAAAGATTGGGTGGGTTGAACTTCTGAAATCTGTGTCTGCTTAATAAAGCTTTGCTAGCAAGCCAAGAATGAAAGATCCTAAACTGGCCTACATCGTTATTGGCACAGTTACTTCGTGCTCGTTATTCTAAAAATGGGAGCTTCCTTAATTCTCGATCGTGAGTTTGGTCCTCATATGGATGGCAGTTGTTGTACTACGATAAATAACTACTTAAAAAGGGTTTACGTGCAGACATTAGGAATGTAGAATTGACTCATATGGGTTATGAACCTTAGCTACCTACTGATCCACCAAGACCAGCAATCACGAAACTAATGTCTCAAATTGTCTTCACATCACGGTCTTGTTTAACCAAGAGACTAAAATATGGAATGAAAATGCATTGACAACACATATTCACCAAAATGATCATGATCTTCTTCTTCAGCTTTATATACTAAAATTTCCCATTCCAGATCGGTACCTTTGGCATTACACACCACATTGTTTATTTACAATACGTTCTGCTTATTTTTTGGTACTTCAATACAAGGTTATTGATCCATCGTCGATTCCACCGTTGGCCTCTACACCAGAGTTATCAAGTAGAATTTGGTAACTACCGATAGCTTCTAAGCTCAAAAAATTTCTTTGGAGGGTTT
This sequence comes from Iberis pinnata, assembly GCA_900406425.1. Taxonomy (NCBI): domain Eukaryota; kingdom Viridiplantae; phylum Streptophyta; class Magnoliopsida; order Brassicales; family Brassicaceae; genus Iberis; species Iberis pinnata. The sequence goes on from OVBE01010298.1 coordinate 11,717, forward strand.
GTTCAAATATTTTACCGACTTTCATCAACCTAACTAGGAGATATGTTATGACACAACAACTATGTCCTCGATGTTGCCTAAATGTTGAAACAAGTAATCATATTTTCTTCACTTGTCCTTATGCTTATGGAACATGGCAATTTACGGGTCTCGATGTGGCAAAAATATATGACCCTCAAATCCTATTTGTGGACAAGTTCACTCGCCTCATTCAACTAGTCGGACAATCACCAATTGACTTCGAGGCTGCTCTTTGATCTTTTTGGATATTATGGCACCTATGAAAATCTCAGAATACATTAATATTTAACAAAAAAATTAACCTATTCCGGATCTTATTGCGCGGGCTGATAGGTATGTTAAAAAATGGGTTAGAGCTACATGACTACGAAAATCTCGTAGCGCAATTGTAATTCATCATCCATGATCCCGTCAGGTTGGTCTCCTCCTGCATCCACATAGGTTAAGTGCAACTTTGATTCCTCCCATCGAGTTGGACTCACTGCATCGGGTATAGTATAGATATTACGGGACAAAATAGGACAGTTCCTACATTGTGGGTGTCGACATTTTCAAGATTGACATTCCATTAAAGAATCTGAATTATATGTGCTCATTTGAGCAGCTGAGTATATCTGCTTGTTATGATATACGAATGTAATATTTGGAGGAGATAATGCAACTATATATCATTCAACTCTGCAATATTTGACAATTTCACATGCGGTTGAGCATTACTTACGGACACTTGATTTTGGGAAAGCTAATTTCCGAATATATTTATACAGTTTCGACCGAAAAGCTCGAATAAATGTGTTGATTTCCTATCCAAACTAGCTTTGTCCAATGATACAATGTTGTGTATTCGTCATGTTTGTCCATTAAAATTACAATTACTTGTAAACAATGATATTTTATAAACAATAAAGTTTGTCGCTAAAAAAAAAATTATGTTTACTTTTTCAAAAAAAAATCCAAATAATAAATATATATATACATGCCAATAACTTTACTCATAACTAACGATTATTATAATAATATAAATATCATCAATTATATTATATTAACCTAAAAATACAACCATTCCAAGGTAGAGTAGATCATATCATTAATTATAATACAATCTATAAGATAGTATACCAAAAAGATTTTTTACCACCTAATCTTTAGGAAATATATAATATACATTGATTTAAAAAGATATTTATGGAAAATGAATATCTTCATTCAATTTTGAGAAGAAAAAGATTTTTCATTTTTAACCTTAATGAAATTTAATCTTTTCATAAGAAATGACATATATATATATAGTTACTTTTAATAAATTGAAAGTTTATCTTTAAATAATACTTTCCAATTAAAATTAGATTCTTATTTAATACTTAACTAGTTATGTTTGTGGTTTATTTAACCAAAATCATCTACAAAGGTCAAATTGGAAAATTCAAATAAATTCTTTCAGATTTGATAATCATGAGACTACAAATGAATAAACATTATAAATGGCCAAGGCTTCTTCTTCGCTCTTTCAGTATTGTTTAGGTTTTCAAATCTACAAACTTTAATCACTCTGTTAGAAATTAGTTTTAACTTTTAAGAGAGAGAAGAAACGGGAATAAAAGATATGGTCAAGGCTTCTTCTTCACTTGTTCTCCCCCTCATCTTCTTTATTTTAATTGCTTCAGGTATATATATATACTGAATTACTGATAATAAAGTTTGTTCATAGAGATATACTCAAATTATTTACCTTAACATTATGCATTAGCAAATGCTCCAAATGCTCTAGTTCAGAAATATATAAGCCTTGGGTATACATGCATATCTCTAATATTTAGGCTTAACTCTATTTGTTAGCATATAGCATAATTTTTTATTGTGAGAAAATGGTTTCTCCTAAGTAAATTTTATTATTTTCTTATACAATTTAATATAGTTGAACAGAATATGGGATGCATTTCAGTTCTTGGCGAATGTAATGTCGTAAAATGCAGTTACGCATGCAAAAATACATTTGGACCTAAAGCACGTGACTACTGTGATAGTGATGGTGGTGCTGGACGTTGTACTTGCGTTTATCCTTGTCCAATAGATTAGATCCATATGTGATTTCTACATTACTATTAAGCTTTTCAAAATGTATTGATAATACCATATATCCAAAATAATATCAAGGTTTTCGTAATGATATATTTGTTTTCAAAAAATACCAACAAGTTATCATCAAGATGAATTGATTTTTATGATTCTCCTGCAGAATGCGTGTTACTTTGTTATTTTTTTTATTAAAGTTGACTTTGGGATGTAAGGGTTGTTTATCTCAACTCACAACTTGCAAAACATCACATCTTCACTCTCTTAATTCTTTCTAATTAGTTTGATATTGAAACAATATGTTCTACAAGATACTTAGAGAGACAAAGAGTAGTAGACACAAATAACATAACATGGTGCCTATTTATAACGACTCAATGATACATCATAAGAGTAATCCAATTATCAGAAGACTGGGATTACTCCCCCTAAACCAATATGCCAACTACATGTTATTCATCTAAAGATCATGCACAATAACCCCACTCCTCATGAGTACACAACTAGGTTAAAACCACAACAAAGATTGATGAGAACCAACAAAAACTCAAAAATAGAAATCCATGATCACTAACTTCCTAAAGCATAAACATGGCTAAACATGGTACGATTCATTATTCAATCAAGTAATCAGATTATTGCTCATGAGGAATCATCAACCACTTATGCTTCTATAACATCCAAATAGTTAAGTCAGGTCATAGTAGCCCATCAAGTATATATATATATATACATGACCTAACGAGTCAATGAAGGCATGCCAAACAAAGCAAAAAAAAGGTCAAAGTAGGATTGATGCATGAGTTCCACCAGAGCTAAAAAAGATGGATCAATCAGTAGTAATTGAAAAAATCAAATTTTTTGATGAAGCGTGACATACTATAGTAAAAATTTATTAAAATAAAATAGGTTATTTTAAGTAATTTTCATTACATAAAAAATCGAAATGTAAAAAAATGTTAGCTTTGCAGCAACAAACACCTGAAATAGCAGCTGTAAAACCTCAGAAGTGCAGTTCATGATCAAATACCTTAGATTTTATGAGGGCCATTTTAAAATGCACAAGAGTTGTAATATAATGTGTACTTTTACGCTATCTTTGTCGTATTAAAATTAATAATAATCAAGAGATTACAAAAATGGAAAACACTAAAGCCCGTAAAAACCAACTAAAGAAGTTTGGATTTTAGGAGACAATCGAACTTTAGGGCCCTCAAAGACGCCAAAGCGAAAAACCAATTTATGCAAAGAGCTAAAAATAACCACCACAATAAAACTACTAATTCATTACAAGAAAAAGTAGTATTGATAGCACTCCACGATAGCACGAATTACTGGAGTGCTA
>OVBE01010300.1:0-15152 GCA_900406425.1 Iberis pinnata
TTTGTAAACAAATAAATTAATAGTAAATATCAATATGAAATATATATAGTTATAATATGAATCTAAAATTAGAATAATATGGTTTTATTATGATATTAAAATAATTATTTTATAAATTTTAAAATATAATAAAAAAGATAATTGTAAGTAATCATTTAGATTTTAGAATGAATATAAATATATTTTGATATTATTTTATAGATAATATAATTTTATAATTTGATTTTATTAATTTTAAAATATTTTAATGCTAAATGCTCAGGAAAAGCTCATTCTAAAAGCATAAAGGTGAAGAACATTTAGAAGCATAAGCATATCCTAAATGTTCATCTAAGTGCTTTCGTAAGTAAACGTAATTGGATAAATATGGAGTATAATGTTCTCTTTTATACTCTACCAATCAAGACCGTAGTGAAGAAATTTTCAAGTTTACATAATTACCTCTTTAGACTAACATAGCCATAAGGAAAATCACATAATTGCCATAAACAGTTTGAACACATGCTGCATCAATGTTAACTTTTTTAATGTAGACAGATTTTATTTTTCAAATCCTGTTATTATTTTGAAGAAACTGAAATAAAAGAAAAAAAACTCCATATTTCCTAATCTCATTAGGATTTTAAAGAATACACCGACCGACTAAAAAATTCTATAAATATAGGTCCAATACTATTATATGAATCATTCACCACATTAAGCCTTCTATATATATTTGCTCTTAACCTAATTAAAAAAAACAAACGATGTTAATGCCTAGGAAGAAGATTGTATTGAAGAGTTCAGATGGACATATGTTCGTGGTCGAAGAAGCGGTGGCTCTCCAGTCGAAATTCATAGCTCACATGGTTGAAGATGACTGTGTCGATAATGGAATCTTTCTCCCTAATATTACTGGATTTATCTTAGCCAGAGTGATCGAGTATTGCAACCGACACGTCTATGATGATCCTTCTTCTTCCTCTTCTTTCCAAGAAGAACTCAAGAATTGGGATGCTGAGTTTATGAAGGTCGATATGTGGATGCTCTTTGAACTTATTAAGGCTTCTAATTTTCTAAAAGTTAACAATCTTGTTGATCTCGCATGCCAAACAGTTGCTGATATGGTTAAAAATAAGACTCTGGAGGAGATGCGTATAATTTTCAACATCGTAAAGGATTTCGCACCGAAGAAGAAGCAAAGGCTCGATACCAGGTTTGTTACTCCGTACTAAATCCAGCGTTAATCTCGATTTAGTCACGGACATAGTTGGGGTTATGTCTATTGTGACGAGTTCGGCCGGAGTTTATATTAACCCCATTTTAATATGTTTATTAAAAAGTAATGCTAAGTTATTAGATCAAGAAAATAGGCCTAAATTCTAGGCAAAATATGTAAAAAATATTATAATATATTACTTTAAGATTACTATAAATAGGAAGCTTACCTCAAACATAATTCCACCTATGAAACCATATTCATCAATAAAGCATATATCTTTGCAATTGTTCACGCAAAACTTAATCTTACTAAACGCCATCTATGCGGACTTCCTGATTGAATCACAACAAATAAAGTTTTCACCATCAAACAATGTCATTCATTCAAGATATATCGGCAATCAGCAATCCGATCAACACTAGCTCATCTGGAGGGTGGTAGCTAGTAGTGGACGAGACCAGGCGAATATGAGACTTTGGTGAACCACCATGGTCGGTTTGTTCGAACGTGCAACCACTCTAACTAGAGCACACCGCGTTAACATAACTTTTTTACTATTATTTCGCAGGAACTTCACAAGAAAAGAGATTTTATAGACAAACTTCGGTATTTAGTTGATAAGCATCCCAAAAGAAAACAGATGCCATTATGAACAAAGTTTCCAATCAATGTCTTTTAAACGATTATGACCTATGTAGCATGGAAGCTTCATTGGACCTTGCTTCTCGCTTCGAAATTGGAATCAGAAGCTTCTGGAAACGCTATAGAAGCGCGATTCGAAACATATTTAATTTGAAAATATTATGGAAGCATCATTTCTTTTATTGCAAGCATTTTGGAAGCATTGATTCCAGTTATGGAATGGCAATAAATATGGACCTCTATATATTTTTATTAGTTACACAAATCAATTTAAAAAACATAAGATCATTTGCATCTTATAAACATATAGTTTTCTATATTTGTTTAACGATTGAAAAGACCACAACCAAAATAATTTCAACCGATGATTATTTGTTTGATATATTTTGCATTATCTTTATTTATAATATATTTCTGAATAGTTTATTTATTCTTACAATAATAAAAAATGAATATATATATATATATATATATATATGTGATATATTTTTAAATATTTTGGTTTTACTTTTGAAAAAGTTACTCAGATTATTATTTGGTTATATTTTTCTTAAATTTTTATGTTATATATATATATATATATATATATATATATATATGTNTATATATATGTGTGTGTTTACAATGTGTAATCAATTTTTCACACTAAAAAAATGTGTACCCCTTTTTAGTTATTTTAAAATTTTTGCTTCTTCTATTTCAAACGCTTTCATTCTATACTTATAGTTCGATTCCATGCAGCTTATATTATACTCCATCTGTTTCAAAATGTAAGTAGTTTTAGATAAATTAGTTTATTTCATAATATAAAATATTATCAAATCTCAAAGCAATAAAATCATTTAAATAAATTATATTTTACTAAAAATTTAAAGGCAAAATAATATACAATAATCTCTCTCTAACTTTTTGCGTTTCTCCACCAAAAAAATAATCTAACTTTTTATTACTCTTTTAAGAAAAGTTAAAATTTCTTAGTACCCGCATTTTTAAGCAAAACTACTTACATATTGAAACGGAGGGAGTAATAAACAATCACAAATACACTAATCAACAATATGCATATCAAATATTAACACAAATAATATCCTTAACCGAATTTTTCTTAAAAAGTCTACAATTTCCTTAAACTTACATGACTAACTAGGAAGTAGAACCCTGACTAATGTTTAAATCAAATCCAAAAGAAAATTAAATTAACTTCAGTTCAAGAGATCTAAGCATAAACCCATGCTATGTAAGGGCAGATCTACATACAGTCACATACTAAATTAATTTGTTAGTTTTGTTGGTTAAAATTGTTTTAACTTACTTTAAGGTGGAGGGTTGAATCCTCGTCCCTATATGACAAAAGACAAAACTATATATTTATAGACACACAAAAAAGCTTCCAAATTAGATGTTACTCTTACTTGTCCAAAGAAACTTTTCGAGTTTACATTAATTACTCTTTCAGACTAATCTAACCGTAAGAGAAATCTCATATTTTACACTAAACCGTTGGGACACGTGTCGCAACACCGTTAACTCTTTTTCTTAAACCTCAGAGTCTCAGACATATCTTGGCTGCAAATGGTTGAGTTTTTAGTGGACCATTTTTAACGTAATCATCTTTTACTTTCTGTTCCTCAAAAAAATGCACCAGTTGTTAATTTTAATTTTTCTATTAGATTTTTGTGGATCCCACTTTTCTAGTGGAAAATTCTACTTTTCTGCTAAAAATCGTTCTACCATAAAAATGAAGAGAAAAAAATTACGCCAATTTTCTGGATTCTTTTCTTATAATACTTTTGATCATTTTTATAAAAAAAGAATAAATATATAAAAAGGAAATATGCTAACTATTTTTGTGGGATATAAAGTATAACAACTAAGATATCGTTATTAATTTTAAAATCCAAAATATTTTACATAATGTAGAGAAAATGTACGTTTGTTATATATATATATATATATATATATATATAATATACACACATGGTTATATATTGAAAGAAATAAANAATAAATTTTGCAATCATGAATGGAAGATAATCATTATCATTTATAATGTTCATTAGTTTTAAATTAATTACCATAGTATTTAGATATTAGACATGAGACTAGATTTACTTTTTATGATATTTTTAATTTATATTAAATTTTCCACAACTGGTGATCAAAATGTTGGCGTTGAAGAAGAAACGGAAGCAGGGACATTTATGAAAATTATTCGTGATCAAATTACTGAGCAAATGTGGCTCGTAAAACGATATGAATTTCGTTATCAATGTTAATTTATGTTAATAACATTATTTTGTAATCTGAAATCAATAATTTTCATTATATGATTTTTAAGATATTTAATCATTTTATTTTATAATATAAATAATTTAGCATTTTTATTATTAATATTATATATATTATGTATTTTTACAACTGTTCCTCTCATATGTGTATTCTTCTAAATGGTTACCATTTAACTTCAATATATATTTCTCTGCAACTATTCGTTTTATTCCTCTAACCGCTATTTTTCTATTAAAATTTATTCTACCTATCATTATTCCTCTCATTCCACTAAAAACATTTAATCACTACCATTTGCACCCTTTGTGTAAGCGTGAATTCCTAATCCTCTTTTGATTTTGAAGAAACTCAAAAAGAAAAAGAAAAATTCAATATTTCCTAATCTCATTTAGGACTTTAAAGATTACACCGACTAAAGAATTCTATATAAATATAGGTTTAATATCAGAATCATGAACCGAGGTTTCTAGCTCTGGTGGTAAAGGGTTCACAACTGTGAATTCCGTCACTTGGGTTCGAATCCTGGCCACCATCAATTAACATGGGGTGTATTTCGGCGGCCTTCCTGGATATCTTTGGCGACTGCGGATGCTTTGGGCCTAGTCGGAGTCATTCGAGACACCGGATACCAGGGTCATAAAAAAAAAATACTATGAATCATGTATTCACCACATTTAGCATTCTAAATAGCTTTACTCTTAACCTAAAAAACGAACGATGTCAACGCCTACAAAAAATATTGTATTAAAGAATTAAGATGGACAAATGTTCGAGGTCGAAGAAGTGGTGGTTCTCCAGTCGAAAACCATACCTCACATGGTTGAAGATGACTGCGTCAATAACAAAATCCCTCTCCCTAAAGTTACTGAAATTATCACAAGAAGAACTCAAAAATTGGAATGCTGAGTTTATGAAATCTCGATGATGTTTGACCTTATTATGGCTGCTAATTTTCTTAACATCAACAATCTTCTTGATCTTCCATGCCAAACAGTTGCTGACATGATCTAGCTTATTAGCTGCAAATTATTGTTACGTTTTTAAAACAGATGCATCGTGGATTGTCGAGGGAACCAATACATGCATTGGCTGGCTCTTATATGATTCACATGATCGCTTAATACTAACTTGTAAGGGTTCCATACCATTGATTGAATCAAGTCTCATGGACGAATCAAAAGTTTTGCAACATGTGACAACAACGCTTAAAAATCTAAATTGCAGGAATGTTCTATTTTACGTGGAACCACTCATTTTTCTTGATGCATTGCAACCGTCAGATAATGTGCAGACTGCTAGATACATTATTATCCCGATTTGTAATGATATCCTATCACAAGTTGGGTTTTCTCATAATGATATACTTATAATGATATACTGGCTAAGCAAGCACATATATAATTTTCACGATTTATATTGACTTGGCATAATGTTTGAAATCATCAAACATTATTTTGTTGACAAAAAAAGACTCCGACCGAGGAGATTCGTATAATTTTTAACATTGAAAATGATTTCCCACCCAAAGAAGAAGCAGTGATTCGTAAAGAAATCGATGGGCTTTTGAATGATCTATGTTATGATTTTTTTAATTGTTGGTTACACAGTCGTTGCTTTTAATTTGCTTGAGAACTAATCAATAATGTGCTTTGTTTATATACTAATTAATATTGATGGTTATGTGCAAGAATTTCAGATATTGCTAATAATTAATAATATTTTTGTGATCAATTTATAATCCAGAAATTATTGGTAAAGTCTTATAATTTCAGATATTTTTATGAAAATAATTATCATGTAGTAATTTGTAAAATTTTGTTGTAGAATATATAAAAATCATGATTCTAAAATCAAAAAACTTGTATTTATATTTTATACACAATATAGTACTTAATTTAGTTGACCAAAAAAATATGCAACACATTTATTAAATATTTTGATGTTAAACTCGTGATGAACAATGATCCAAAATAAATAACTATAACACGCACTACAAAATATTATTCTAAATTGTTATATCATGATTTTTTTAAATAATTATAATTAGTCATGGATCATATTCATCTAAATGAGTTCATATACTTTATATATTTTAATTAGTTATGATTGTTGATATATTATTTGTAATTTATATATTTTTGAATGTCTATTTCATTTTTCTTACATATATATGTTTGTGTGTATTATGTCCTACCCTAAAATTTCATTAATTAATGAATTCAATTTAAAGATAAAAATGAATATCAAATTTTGTAATGTATCACGTCACTTTTATAAATATACTCTTTAAATATTATATAGATTTGTGATATATAATTAACTTAGTCTAAATATATAAAATCTTATATACATATTTAATTCAAAATATAACATTGCATTACTTACATGTATCCGTTTATATTATTTTACAATATATTTAATTAAAAGCATATAATATATTTAAAAAACATAAATTTTTATGTAATTTTTGGATAAAATGGTAAGGTAATTTTTTTTGTTTTGGAAAAACCTAATGTTAGAAACTTATTTAATACATTAACTTTATTTTTATTTAAATTCATATATATAATATTATGTATTTGGCATATAAAAAATTACATAATAAATAATGTATTCATATGGAGTGTAGAAATTTTTGGCATATATATAATATTATTTTTTTACCATATAAAAAATTACATAATAAATATTGTATTCATATTGAGTGTAGAACTTTTCATAATAATTTAATTTTTAGAATATTAATGGAGAAAAGGAATTTTTCATATTGAGTGCAGAATTTACCATTTAAGTTAATTTAATATTTATTAATACTTAATATAAAAATTATTGAATAAAATACCATTAATGAATTTAAAATTGAAAGACAAAAATGAGTGACAATTTATGTAATATATACCACATGAATGCAATGTTATTCTTCAAAATGACTCATTAATTATTGTTATGGAGATTATTTTATTTTACAATAGAAAAAATTATATATTTGAAACACAATAATTTTAATATAATTTTCGGATAAAATGGTAAGATAAAATTTATTTTTAACAAAAACTAACATCATAAACTTACCTTACATATTAACTTTATTTTATTTATATTACACATTTCATATATTAAATATTATTTATTTTTCATATTAAAACGAAATTACATAATAAATAATATATTCTCAAATTTATTTTTAGCATATTAATTAAAAACAAAATTTTGTGATATAAGCTTAATTTTTTGAATCAATTCTAATAAAGAAAAAATAACCGAAAAACATATTACAAAGTATTTTTTATTGATATAATATCTTAGAATCTTTTTATTAAGAAAATTTAATATCCATATATTTAATTAATATGAAAAATTGACGAACTTGTTGTTAATGAATTCAAAATTGAATGACAAAAATGGATGATCATTTTTGTAATATACCACATCAATGTGAGGTCACTTTTTTAAATGACTCCTTAATTGTATATATATGTAGATAGATGTTATGGAAAATGAAATAAGTAGCAAATATTTATGACAAGTAAGAATCTTTATAGATTATAAACTTAAATGTTATATGCCAATTATACTTTTAATGTAATAATATAAATTTATATTAAAAATGGCATGCTATGTAATATTCAACAAAATAAAGGTTTATTTTTCAAAAGTATATATTTTTAATATATAGTAAAGTACTTTATTTAAATTAGTTTTAAAATATTTTTTTGTTTGTAATGATAGTTCATGTGACACTTAAGCATAATATTTAGAGAAAATATTTAATTTATTACTTTTAATTATTATTATTTTTTAGTTTTCATAATATTGTTAAAAATAATTATAAATGAGATAAACTACTTTCTTCAACTATTAAAAAGAAAATTTTTAAAAAAGTATATCTACTATAGTCTTAATTCAATCATATTAAAAATATAATAAATGGAAATTTTTTAATTTCGAAAATAAATATAAAAATTATTAAAAAATAAAATTTCCATGTTTTTAGGAATATTTGTAATATAATTTTATTTTTTCTATTGTAACAATAAATTCCATATTTTTAGGATATTTTAAATTAGTCTATATTACCCTTAATGAAAATTTTAAATTGTATTAAAAACCAATGGAATTATATGTAAACTTATACAAAATAAAAGTTTTTTTCCAAAAAATGTTTCCCAATTAATAATATAGATACCAATCTTTTATTAATTTCAAAAGAGTTTATATCATCGTTCATTGACCAATAACATATATAAATAACAACACAAGTAACTTACTAAATTGTTATTTATCGTATGTGTGTTAATTATAATTAATTGTTAGATTTAACTCTTTTTAAACTTTCTCTCTACTTTTTTCCTCTCTCTTTTCTCTCTCTCTGTTTCTCAGATCTGGGAGATTAGATCGGAAAAAGGTAGTACGGAGGCCCACCGCCGCTCTTCCGAGCCACAACCACCTGCACCGCGGCCCCCGGGTTCACTAGCGACTTCTAGGGCCGGTGAGCTCCCCATTTCATCTTCGCCCGAGACTGGATCTAACCTTCTCCCTCTCTTTTACTCTCTTTCACCTTGTCTCCGCCGGTTTGAAACAGTTGCATGGCGGTTCTCCTCCGGCCAGAGGAAACGCGGCATGCAACAAGGGGGACGGCGAGGCACGGAGGTAAGGATCTCAAGGTTGGTGGATTGGGTGACCGGAGGAAAAAACGGTACGGTGCACTCTGGTGGCGGCAAAGGGACTGTCGTCGTCGGAGGTAGCGGATTTGTGAAAACCAAAGGCCACCTCCTCCGTCCCTGCCAACCGGAAACCTACCCCTACCGTCCAAACCTAGCTGTGGCGTTCAAAGAAGACCGATCTCCTCCTCCTTACCAAATAGAGACTTCGGGTGGGTTCACGTCGACGGTCCTGAGTCGATGGAGCTTTGGAGCTGTCGTCGAGGCCACCGGAGGACCTGTTCCGGTGGAATCCGCGGGCATATCGGCGGCGGCGGCGAGAAGAAGGTTCTCTCCTTTTTGCTAGGGTTTTCTAGGTTTAGTAAAATGGGCTTTAGAAAGCCCAATCCAAAAGTGTAGTTTTAAGTTTGGGTTTGGGTTTTTTACAATTTTGGGCTGAGAATGTAATGGGTTATATCTGGTTGTATTATTAAGCATTAAAATGAAAAATCTTTACAAAAAAAACTGTTAGATTTAACTCTCTCACACATGCCAAACATTTTAAAGAAATTAGCATTTTTTATTTTAATTTTTCATATATTATAAAATAAAAATATAAATATTAAATATGAAAAAGAGAAAATTAATAAGTAAAATATCAAAAAAGAAAACATAATTAAGAAAGTAAAATATTTAAAAGGAATAACTATATTCATGTATGCTAATTATAACTCATAAGATTGTGACATGAAAATTTTTACAACCCCAAGAGAATTTTCTTGAGTTATCTATACAATTAGAATCAATTTTGTATATTTTTAATTATGGTTTTTAAGTACATATTACTTATAACAAAACATGGGTTTAGTATAAACTTATCATCTTAATAATACAATTTATTAATTTTAGAATCATTATATTTTGTTCATACCTGCGTATTACGGAGACATTTATCTAGTTAGGTGTTAAACTTTTACGGTATTTTTTATTGATTAAGGCCCATTCGTTTTTGTATATGGATTCAGCATCCAAATATAATATCTAGATGTAGCACTGTTACATCTTGATATTTTTCGTTTCCATATCTAAATTTGACAGCTAGATATTCTCGATGCAGTTTTGTTCGTTTCCAAATTTCCAATTTTGCAAAAATTTTCAGAAACACCAAATTATGTGTTTTTGCTAAACTAAGAAACTATGTTTTAATGCCAAAACACCATTAAAACGCTAATACACATTTCTCATCAAAAATGCGAAAGCACATTTTGCTACCAGTAATGCGTAAACTCGTTTTCCCACCGAAAATGATAAAATATATTTTTTCATCAAAAACGTAAAAATGCATTTTTCCCGCAAAAAAAAAAGAAAAAACATAAATGTATTTTCCACCAAAAACACATAAAGACGTTTTTTGCCAAATATGAATTGAATGTCCTTTTTTTCCAGTTTTTGTAGAAAACTATATTTTTGTGTTGGTATGAAAACGCATTTACGCATTTTAATGAGGAAAAGGAGTTTCCATGTTTTTACGAGAAAGATGAGTTTCCGATTTTTGGCGAAAAACGCATTTCTAAATTATTGGCGGAAGAACACGATTCCGAATTTTTGTAGTAACAAAAATTGTTGTGGCTCGGCTTCGACTTGGAAGCCATACAAGGTGATAATATTCATCATCATTCTCTGATGCTGGTTCATCAGTCTCTGAATAAAACTTTTATCAAATTTTAACCAACAACTTCGGGACATACTTTGTTGCTCTCAAATTCCTCTTCATGTGTACCAGTGTTCTGTGTTAAGGTAGGTTTAGAAGAGAATACTATCCACATGCTATTTTTTTGTTGCCAGACCCTTCACCAATACAAAACAAGAAGATAAAATTGTTGCATCAAGTGGCATTAGACCTTCCAAAAAAGGAGAAGAAATGTATAGAATTCTTCGAGGGTTTTGACCGTTGTGGTCGAATTGGTTTTTAGGATGGCTTGTTGATATTGTTTGTGTTCTGGTAACAGACAACCTTCAATCGCCAATGAAATTTGAGGTGTTTATCAAAAGAACAGGAACATGTCGCGAATTGTGGTCGCATCAGGTAATGCGAGGAACAGGGCCACGTTCTTTTGGAATATAGACGACTTGCAGGCTTCCTATACGGCAAAATGTATGTGTAACAGGGACAAGTGAATCCGCACATTGGGCTTAGATTTTCGTCCCAAAGACACTCAAACTTGGGAATCTTTACATAACGACTCTGTGTTACAAGCAACGAGAAAGACTATCTTTATGATCCACAATTCATGATTAGTCTACATTACGCAGAATGTATGGTTAATTTTGTTTGAAACGAATTCCACAGAAGGCTCAATGATAAATGTAAAGAACCAAATTCTAGTAACCAAAGAAGCTTATAGTTCAACTATAATCACTCAGTTTTTTTACACCGAAAGAAATACAGTTAAGACATTCAAATTGATCATGAGTATTGGTAAATATATTAAAAGAGAAGCTAATAGTTTTGTTGGTGAACAAAATAGCGGATATATAAGTCATCCTAAATCCAAAGACAAGTATCACTTTGTGACTTCATATCAATTACGACTACAATAAACACACAGCTTGCTTATAACTTATAAGAAGCAATAGTCTAAAGATTTACATGGCCTACAACCATTACATATCTGACCAATAACCTCTATATTACCAGTCCGTACCTTAAGTGAAGATCAACTGATTTGTGGATTTTTATGTAGGTTTTGAGGCTTCTGATAAAGCTTGGAAAACACTTTGTTGGGTCAAACCCTCAACAATCACAACTTTATCTCGAGACTTTGATCCCGAACCCAATGAAACTTGTCTTCTTTTCACCCCTAATACCTGTTCCAGATAACATGAGGAAGTGAGTAAAGAGAAGAATCTACCTCTTACCTCCCAAAATCAAACACAGCACGGCAATATAAATGTGACAACAACTAAATTCACATATCTCAACAAAAGATTCTCTAATTGTTCCATAAAAGCTAGAGTATTACGGCTACATCACAAGTAGAGACACAAAATTATACATCACATCAACAAACTATGAGGAGAGCAATTTTACAGAGCTAATGTAGTCCAGAAGAGCTGCGTTAGCCTCACCATCCCTGGCTGGAGCGTCGATCTGAACACCAACCGATTCGTCGCTTACATCTTCAGATCATATAGAGTGAACCAATATCAGTAAACGGAATCAAAACCGATATACATTAATAATGAAAAGATCAAGTACCGGTGATTGAGGCGGATTTGGAACCTGGCTTCGCGTGGATGGTGATGGCGACGGAGGAAGGTGTAACGAGGCGCAAACATGACGGAAAGCTCCAAGTATTATCAACCGTGGGTTTTGCCGTGGTTGATTCGGCACTATTGGTCTTTTTTCCTTTCTTCGTCGGAGCCATTGGTTTTTTCCGGCGAAAGAGGCTCTTTTTTTTTTTTTTTTTTTTTTTTTTTTTTTTTTTTTTTTTTTTTTTTATTTTTTGTTTTTTANTTGGGTTTTTAAAAAAGCCCCCTTTTTTTTCTTCTCAAAAAACACTTAACATGGTAAACTCAAAGACTATTAAAATAATTGACCTCCATCAGAAATTTCATCCAATCAGATATAACATTATGAACAAAAGAAACATAAAGAGAAAGGGATCGAGCTTGGAATGCTGCTGCGTCCGCTTAAAGATTTTATGTGCATGGGACGAAAGAGATTAACACCGATTCAAAGGATGTTAACAAAACGGCTGCTTCTGATAAAATATACTCTAAACTCGGCCAATCTAATAAATCATTTAAAGCTGAGATTAAGTCTTGAGAGTCTGTCTTCAAATTGATTCTTTGAATACCAAGGTCTCTCATACAGTGTAGTGCCCAAGTGAAGGCCTTTGCTTCAGTTAGCTGAGGAAAAGACTGTCTGGGAATTGCCTGTAAACCACATCTGAAAAATTCGTTGCTTTTCCTTAGGAACCAACCTAAACCGCTAACTGATTCATCTTCTCTCCAAGCACCATCTGTGTAGCAGGTGAATTCCCGGATCAGATGTCTCACATCTTGCAACTCTGAGGATTGACCTGTTTGGTGGAAAGCTGGATTTGCCTCATATTCATGTGATTCAGCTGCTACACTTTTGCTTAGAAGCCATTGTTCAGCATCTGATTTAGCCAGTTTCAGAGTATCCAATGCCGGTATGTCTTTAGATGAAAAACAGAAATCATTCTTTGATTTCCATAGTCTCCACAAAAGCCAAGGAGCCAAATTATGAGCACTGTCCAATGTCTCACCCGAACCTTGTTAAAAGAGGATGCAAGAGAAGATTTGCATAAATCGAAGATCCTGGGGTTAAAGAGAGCAATTGCAGTATATTTGACAGTGTCCATACAAGACGTGCATAAGGGCACGTAAAGAGAATGTGATTTATTGTCTCAAACTCAGCACCACATCGAGAGCATCGGCTGTCGGGGTTAAGATGTCTGAATTTCAGGTTTGCAGAGGTGGCAATACTGTTTGATAGACATCGCCAGAGGAAATTTTGGAGTTTGGGACTGAAATCCATTTTCCAGATTGCATCAAATAGAGTGTTCAAAGATGGACCAGAGATTTCAGGTGATCCCGCTTGTGCTAGCTGTGAGGCAGTCACATATCCCGACTTCACACTATACTTCGCACATTTGGTTAGGCTCCAAATGTATCTGTCCCCACGATTATTGCTGCTAATGTTGACTTCTGTTATGTGAGGAATATCCTTTGCCACGAATAAGTTTGTGAGGAGGGGAATGTTCCACATAGAGGAACCAGGGATTAGCAGGAACTCGATTGAATTAGGTAGATGGGGTTGGACAATGCGCAGCTTGGGTGCCCGAGGAGGCTGGCAGCCTACCTAAGGTTCATTCCAAATACCAGAGCTGGTCCGGAATTGTGCATAACATAAAAAATTTTGAAAACTATTTTATCTTAAAAAAATTAAAAACAATGACGTTAAAATAAAAAATAAAAAAGTAAAAAACAATTATTGCAATCATACAATTACGAAAGAATTGTAAAGTATTTAACATGGAAGAAGTTGGTTTTGGCCCCGATTGGAAATTATTATATTGGTAGAGCAGAATGTGATTATATAAAAAAGGGAAAAAACCTTAAAAATATACGAACTCTTAAACTTTAGCCAGTTTAATACACAAACTTGATTCGTTGTTGTATCAATTCTCAAACTTTTATCCGTTACCAATTTAATTCACAAACAATTCAAAACTGAAATTTTGTTCAAACTCCGTTAATGAACTTAACAGCTCCGTTAACCTGCTTAATTATTTATTAAAAAAGTAAAATATAAAAAATGAAAAGGAAAAAAAAGCATTGTTAAAGTGATGTCAAATTGTATTCTCCGGCGAACTGAGTAAAATTCAATCAGCTGTTTTGTGGATTAACGAGAGAACAAGGGATTTTATTTTATTGTAGTTTGGAGTTACGACTTAAGCTTATTGTTTTCATACAAGAAAGGAGAAGATTCATGAAGATACTAAATGTTTCCATTTGGCGTGTAAAGAGTTCAACCTATATGTGTATACAGTGGATCAATTCATCAAAATTTTCGATTTATCTGGTGATTCACTTAGTGAGATCGTTGAAGGAAACCCATATCTTAATCATCAGTCTGATTTTTTTCCTAAACGACTAAACGTGGTAAATCTATTTGGAAGAGGAGAATAGCTATTACTAACTCATGAGAGGTTTTTGATAGTTTTGAACTTAAAATGGAGGAGGTAAAGATTTGTTTTGCCTATGTAAGATGGATTGTACCGAAATCTCTAACTCGGTGGTGAGCCACTCGGACTGAACACGAGTCGAGTTTAAAGTGAGATTCGTCTTCACCGTCGAGAGTGAGATTTGAATCTGGTGACGGAGAAGAATTGGAGAATGTGTTGAATCTCCGTGGCTCAACGAAGCTTTGAATCGAGCTACCATCAATATTCCAGATGATTAACATGAGGAAGAAGACGAGTGCACTAAAAGGACTAAGCCGCCATTGAAGAAGATGAGCACAAGCTCTCTTTTTTGTTCTTTTTCTTTTTTTTTAATAAATAAATACATGGATTAACGGAGCTGTTAAGTTTATTAACGGAATTTGGACAAAATTTCAGTTTTGAATTGTTTGTGAATTAAATTGGTAACGGATAAAAGTTTGAGAATTAATATAACAACGAAACAAGTTCGTGAATTAAACTAGCAAAAGTTTAAGAGTTTGTGTATTTTTAAGGTTTTTTCTCTATACAAAATTGCATCTAACTATTTGAAAAAAAATTATTTTAAACTATTATATATAGTAAATATATTAAATAATTTGATATTTTTTATATCATAAGTTATTT
>OVBE01010301.1:0-15151 GCA_900406425.1 Iberis pinnata
AAGCTGCTCTGGTTCATGCTCTGGTTCAAGCTCTAATCCATCCATGCTTACATCACGAGGTCTTGAACTTGATGACGTCCATGGTGGTAGGAGTATTCGAGAGCATCTTTATAAGGAAGCTTGAAAGACCATCGTCTTTCGCGTAATCACATGAAATGATAACAGACTTTTGCTTGGATTCCAATTTTGTTGAATAATATAAAGTAAGAAGGGAGTAAAAGGTTGAACACCACCTTATTGGTATGTCAGTTGTTGAATTTTTAATGCAATCTTCGTCTAGTGAAATAATTAGGTAAAAATATGTCTTTACTTTATTAATAAATAAGGATTGGTATTTATACACAAGCAATAAGGATATAAAGGTAAATCTAGATTAACACCAAATCTTTATAGAATAGATTTGTTGTTATCAATATATAATCTAATCCCCCCCCCCCCTCAAGTTGGAAGTGAGTGATCAGGAATACCCAACTTGAGAACTAACTTATCGAATGACGGTCTTGGTAAAGCTTTAGTAAGGAATTCCGCGACTTGCTCCTTAGTAGAGATATGCGGTGTAGAAATCAGACCATCTTGGACAGCATCACGCACTTGATGACAATCAGACTCAATATTCTTGGTGCGTTCATGAAACATAGGATTAGCAGCGATATGAATTGCATCTTGACTATCACAGTATAAAGAAATCGGTTGAGGATGAGACTTACCGAAAGCATGATGCAAGTTATGAAGCCATTTAAGTTCACGAAGAGTATAGGCCATAGCACGATACTCAGCTTCTGCAGATCAGGATGAAACTGTTTGTTGCTTCTTCGTCTTCCAAGAGATGGGAGAGTCACCGAGAAACACAACAAACGCTGATAAAGAGCGACGAGTACGGGGACAAGCAGACCAGTCCGAGTCACAATATGCCGTTAGTTGTAAGTCACTGCTAGAGCTTAAGAGATCCCATGAGAAGCAGTTCCTTTAAGATAGCGAACTAGACGTAAAGCAGCATCCCAATGAGAAACCAAAGGTGCTTGCATGAAATGAGAGAGGATATGAACGACATAGCTTAAGTCCGGTCGTGTGATTGTGAGGTAGATGAAACGACCAACCAAGCAACGGTAAGAGGCTGGATCTTCATAGAGAGGACCCGTAACAGAGCCGAGCTTATGATTAAGCTCAATCGGAACCGACGAAGGCTTAGCGGCGAGCATTCCCGACTGAGCAACAATATCTAACGCATATTTGCGTTGTGAGAGTGTAAAACCATTAGAATCGTGCGAGACTTCAATGCCCAAGAAATACTTTAGTTTACCAAGATCCTTCATCTTAAAGCAGCGATGAAGATGATCTTTAAATCGCTGAATCGCAGAGAGATCATTACCCACGATAACAAAGTCATCCACATAGACTAAGATATGAATAATGATGTTGTCTTTGATCAAAGAAAACAACGAATAATCATGATAGCATTGGACAAAACCATAGGTAAGAAGAGCGATGGTGAGCTTGGAGAACCAACAGCGACGTGCCTGACGAAGACCATATAAAGACTTCTTTAGACGACATTCCTTGGTTACATACCCAGTATTAAATCCCGGGCGAAGCTGCATATAAACTTCTTCTTTTAAATCACCATGTAATAAGGCATTGTGAACATCCATCTGATGAACCTCCCATGCTTCTACCGCAGCAATACCAAGTAGATAGCAAACTGTAGTCATCTTCGCAACCGGAGCAAAGGTATCAGTAAAGTCGGTACCCGGTTTTTGACGATTACCAAGAGCAACCAACCGAGCTTTATGTCGTTCGATAGAACCATCAGAGTTGAGTTTAACCTTGTAAACCCATTTACAACCAATGGCGCGTTTTCCCGGAGGCGACGTAGTAACCTCCCATGTGCGATTATGTTCCAAGGCTTTAATCTCCATGCTCATAGCTTGTTGCCAAATCGGATTCTGCATAGCTTCTTTGAAAGAACGAGGTTCTGTGCTTTCAAGAAGAGATGTCNTTAGAAAAACTAGAGTGCATAAGCGAGATAGATGTGGGATAGATACGTTTACCGTGGACCGAATACGAAGGCTGAGTGGAGGAAGAGGAACGTGCAGAAGAGGAGTGTACTTTGTTGAGAACATAATCTTTAAGTAGAACCGAAGGCTTGCAAGATCTGTGTCCACGTCCCAATGCATCTAATAAACCAAGGGAAGACGAGACAGGCTCGTCAGTAGGAGGTAAAGGCTCGATATGAGCAACCGGTGTCGCAAGAGAAGGCGCATGTACGGGAGTAATAAGTGGAGATTCTTCATTAGACGCAAGTGGCGTAGGTGCAGCTTGAGACACCAACGGTATAACGTCCTTTGTGAATGGAATATACCATTCATCTTCATGAAAAGATGAGACCGGGTTAGGCATCATCGATGGTGGAGTCAAATCGGAATAAGGAAAAACATCTTCGATAAAGTGAACATCCCGGCTAACAAAGAACTTGCTGGTCTCGAGGTCAAATAAACGTCAAGCTTTCTTCCCGTATGGATACCCAACAAAAATACATTTGCGACTACGTTCCCCGAATTTTTCCTTAACTCGCGAACGATGATGAGAATAACAAAGGCAGTCAAAAATGCAAAGCATATCGTAGGAAGGACGAGTCCCGTAAAGAGCCTCAAACGGTGTTTTTCCATTTAACACGGAGGAGGGAGTCCGATTAATAAGATGTGTAGCCGTTAAAATACTTTCTCCCCAAAAAGAAATTGGTAGTTTAACTTGAAACAAACAGGCTCTTGCGACGTTAAGAATATGACGATGTTTACGCTCAACACGACCATTCTGCTGAGGTGTATCTACACATGAAGTTTGATGTAGAATACCATTGTCTTTAAAGTAAGAAGTAAGACATGTAAATTCAGTCCTGTTGTCACTTCGAAAGACCTTTACAGACTTTCCGAACTGGTGATGAGACATGGCGCAAAAATTCCGAACTAAGGCTGCCACTTCGGATTTATGCGTCATTAAATAAGTCCAGACTGACCTTAAATAATCATCGACTAATGTGAGAAAGTAAGATGCACCAGAAGAAGAGGGAGTTTTCTATGGTCCCCAAACATCAGTAGTTTTATTAATGCTAATAGGAAAAACTGTGCGGGTTTGTTTAGCCCAAAAAAAAATGTCAAAATTATCTAAATCTCTGAAAACATCTGGTGTTTTAACTAAATCTTTTAAAGAAGAAAGCACACTAGAAGACGGATGACCAAGACGCCTATGCAACAAAACCGCAGAAGACTCTGTATTCCGATGAACTTTGTTGACACGAGCAGGCTAAATTCCCTTGAAATAGTACACTCCGTCACGTTCCTCCCCCGTTCCAATCAAAGTCCTCATAAAACGGTCCTGTAAAAAACATAAAGTATCAGTAAATATGGCAATGCAACGGGTTTGGAAAAGAAGCTTAGACACTAAAATTAGTGTGCACGTGAAGTTAGGAACATATAAAACGTCTGAGAGAAAGTGCGTAGAACTCAAGTATAGAGTCCCGCGTTTAGTAGCCCTGGCGCCCGTGCCATCAGGAAAAGTAACAGACGAGGGAAATATATCGATCACATCAATCAATATCGTTAAATCACCAGTCATATGATGGCTGGCTCTTGTATCCAAGACAACATCAGTTAATTTTGGTTTACCCGACATAGTCTCGGAAGGATTAGTTGGTGCGTTGGAGCATTGAGTATAAAGAAGACTGATGAGTTGAGAAAGCTGATTGGAGTCGATAGTTGTAGACAGCAGGGCATATGATGAGACATTATTAGCGCGTCCACGACCTCGTCCACGACCTTAACGTCCTCCTCTACCATTGTTTCGTGAATCACGTGATTCAGATTGCTGAGAGGAGCGATTTTGCTCAATCCACCAATCTGGAAACCCGTGTATAAGGAAGCATTCATTGATCGAATATCCTTTCTTCAGACAGTGAGTACATGTAAGAGAAGATCGATCGGGTTTCACGTTCGCGACTTTAGGAGAAGCTTTGGATTTGGCATTAAAGCCAATGATCTCGGTTTTAGTCAATTCTTTGGATCGTTCGCTATTTAGGCTTTGTTCTTCTCTAATAATCCGAAAATAAACATGTGCAAGAGACGGCAAAGGATCTTCGCCGGTAATGGTAGATTGAATATGACTAAACCATGTAACATCCAAACCGAACAAGAACTGATGAGTTTTATCATCTTCACGTTCTTTCCTGATTGCCGAGGCAGCGGTACACACACAAGTTTGTCCAACACAATATTTATCGAGTTCTTCCCATAGCTTCGATAAGCGACCGAAGTATTCTAAAACGGTTTGTCCGTTTTGTCTACAAGACGCTAATTTGTCTTTCAAAATCTGTTTTCGGACACCATTACCAACCGAAAACCAGTTCTTTAAGCTTTCCCATAACGCAGATGCCTCAGAAACAAAGGTGACAGTTGATCTAATTCGCAGATCGATAGACGTTCTAATCCATCCTATTATCATAGAATTTGCAGCTACCACTTCGAAAGTTCGGGATTAGCAGCGGGTTTGATGATACTTGGAAGACTCGTTTTATCAAGAGCCAATGCATCAGGGGGAGACAAGGTGATAAGGTGGCGAGGTACGATGAAGTAACGAGGTGACGAAGTGGTGAGATGACGAGTATGGTCTATCTCTTTTGCATCTAGCCGTAATCAGCTTATGAAGCCACGTCCTCCATATTCTCTTTTCTTTCTTCATGTTATTTGAGAGTTTGAGGAATCATGTGCCTCATTGATTCTTTATTTCTTTGTTTGCGATCTCCAATGTGACCTTGTGGTCCTTACAAATGTAAGCTTATCTCAGCAAGGTTTGTTGGCGATCTCGTCTTTCATTTATTCTAATCATGAAATAAGATGGAAGCTCGGTTAGTGAAGTTCGGCGAAGCGTTTGTGGCCTCGGCGACACGTCTTGTCCCTCTATGTGGTCTTTGATGGCTAATTTCGTCTTGACTCATGCCTTGCTCCTTACCTTCTCGATTTCCCGTGACTGGCAATCACTCCTTTTGGCACTTAGCTATATCAACATTCTTTCATAAAGACAAGTGCATTATACAGTGATTTGGGCAAGCAATCGCATTGATACTAAGTATATCAACAACTTTGTACGTAAGGGACGAGATGTTAGTTTTTTTTTTTTTTTTACTTTAACCTTGTTTTGTGGATCGTGTTGTATTGTTCTTGAAACTTCTGTGACAAGCTCCGTAATTGACTGAGAGATGGTGCTGGAGATGACGAAGTGGGACGTGGTGTCGAGGTGAGCTCCGACGAGGTGCAATGCGACAAGGTGACGAATTGACGAGGTGCACGTGACGAGGTGGTAGCGCTTCTCCACATCCTTTTTGTAATATCCTCTGCACGTAGGCGATGAAGACTTCAGCGAGGAAGATATGTCGGGAACCTGGTTCTTCTGTGGAGGCGGTGATCATCTTTCGGACTTGCTCAACATTACGTATTGATAGTGAAACTTGGTCCTTGCAAATAAGAACAAAAGTATTAAATACTCAAAAAACAAATAATATATGGAATTAGCTTGAGATTATTCCTTGAATTAAGGTCGGACATGAATTAAACTGACTAATTGAGTGAGTTTTACAATAAGATTAATTTGAGCAGGGTTAAATAAGAAAATAAACAACTGACTGAAGGATGAATACGACGTCGCCGACGAACTGTTACTCAAGAAGATGAATCACGGTTTCGATATTTGAGTTCATGATTGTCTTGTTGATCTCTTTGACACCTTATCGCTTTTGTGCCTTCTCATCCGATCGAAAATACTTCAAATTAAATAGCTTAACCTTTACGCAAAGAACAAAAATAAGGATGTGTTAAATTGAATATTTCTGATGAATAAGTTTAAGCACAAGGCATAAGTCGATCAAATATGAAATAATTAAATGTTGGTATCGATGTAATTGAACAACGAATAGATGCTTGAGATGATTGATGAAATAATACGGTTACGAATAATATTATTATATATATATATATATATTAAACAATTGATTGGGTTGAGTCGATCAGGTAATAATTGATGAATAAGTTGATCGATTGTAAATTTGTAATCATGCGCTACTTATCAAAAACCAAATAGTAGTGGCGTCAGAAGAAACGTCGTCTCGTACGTAGGCGGCGTGACTTTTAGGGTTTGACTTTCAGAGCCTAGTTCCCACAGACGGCGCCAATTGTTGAACCAAGGAATTTCACCTAGTTTAGGTTAAACCTAGGTTTGTGGATTTTGCTCTGAAAGACATACTTTATTGAATTTAGGGTTTTGAGTTAGATCACAAAAGAGATGAATTATCATATGATTTCTAGGTCTAATGTCTATGCCTATTTATAATAGAGTAAAGAGGATCTTTATTTAGATCCTTACATAAATATCTTCTAGATATTAGGTATCTTCTTGATTCTTCGATATTTCCTTTATTCTCTCCAACAGTCTGATATTCTTCCTTATCTTCTTATTTCCTTCTAACGAGTTGGCCTTGATCCAAGTGGGCTTCTTGTCGGGTGCTAAATCTGGTATCAACAATCTTCATTGACTTCATCCTCATCTTCAAGTCTTACATTCTCACCCTCAGCATCTTCAACCACTCTATCTAATTCTTCTTGTTCAACTGCCTCATTGGAATTTGACAGATTAACAACCTCCTATTTTCTAGAACACCTTTTCCTTGTTTTAATTCCTTCAGTACCTGGAATCTCATCATTGCTAGCATTTTTTACCCCATATTGCTCCATGTTAACTCTTTCTTCAGTACTACTTCTTCTCTTATTGCTTCTTGTTGTATTCACCTCTCTAGATGATGCAGGTAGCCTCTAAGCCTTAGTGACATCTACTACGATGGGTCCCAACAGAGGATATTCACGTTTAGCCTGTTATCATCCTTGGTGTCATTTCAGAACTGAGAATCAAGAATAGCATTTTAGCTAAACAAAGTTCTACATCTTATGAATTCAAACAAACTGTATATAGATGATACATCGAAATCAAAATAGAAAAATCAACAAACCCCAACATGCATGTGTAATTTAGCACCACATAAACGATGTACATAGACCTAAAATTAACTAAAAGTTGAAGTATATGAGAAAGATACCTTATGCATTAAACAATGGAGCTTCAAATCGGTGAGATAAACAATGTGCCGAAGTAACGAAGAAACTGAAGATCTTCTGAGAAAAATGAAGAAAGAGAGAAATAACTTACTCAAAGATTATGTTGAAAAAGTTAACTGATTTTGATAGTACCATAGCGTTTTTCGTATTATTTGCAATAGTAAGTGCCGAAACTTAGCAAATTTACGCTCCTAAGTATCTTTCTTTTCCCAGGAACCTAAAATAGCGTCCAAAAAAATGAAACGCTATGGAAAAAAACCTGGGATGCTATCGATAGTCATATTTCTTGTAGTGTAGTGACGTTTCATCTAAGCCTAGTCAAGATTCGTCTAAATCCAACATCGTTCGACCGGGTCGTTCTTCATCCCTATCGCTGACTCGGCTCTCTACTGTGAAATTAAATTCTCCTTATGTCTTTTTCCCTACACGATTTTCTATTCTTGCCGATACTCAAATGATCAAGACAAAAAGGAGGAGGGAAAACTCTCTGACTCTGATCCTGCTCCAACCATGGATACTACGGTATCTCACTATAGTACCGACACTAAGAAAAAGCCAACTATATGTCTCCTACCGGAGACACTATATGATATGTCGATCTGCACATGGAACACCTGGGGATTTAATCAGTCTTGGAAGCATCAAATTGTTAAATAATGGATTCATGCAACTAATCAGCAATTCGGTAACCTAATAATTTTACTCGTATTTTGCAGGTTGCGCTCCCGGGTCAGAGTGCAATTTACAACTATTCTATTCATCGTCTGGGGCGTATTTTGGTTTGTTGGAAGGTCGGTGTTGTGGTTACATCACTTTTTGTCTCCTCTCAGTTCATTATTGTTCATTCTACTCTTGAACTGGAAGTTACTCTTCTAATCTCTTGTGACTATGCGTCGAACTGTAAGGTTGATAGGATTCATCTTTCGCGTGATCTTCTTGAGAGTAGGGGCATGTATGGGAGTTGTATGGTTCCCTGAATCATCAAGGGTGACAATAATGAAGTCCTCTCATCTTTCAAACACTCCTCTATGCGCTGTACCACGTGTCATTTGGGCATGTTACAGTTCCAAGACTTTGTCACTCGCTGTAATCTCGCATATCTTGTTTATATTGGTCCACGTTTTATTTAGTTGAATCGCCGAAGTGCCGAACATATAGGGAAAAAGTTTGACCGATCCTTTGTAAATTATACTTGGACATTGACATATCCCCACTCCTATGCGGTCTTTAAAGCAAATGGAGTCTCAAATTATGCTTGATGCGTTATTCATTTTTCTACGTCTATCTCCCCCGCTCGTAAACCCTTTAAATTTAATAACTTCATCACTAATCACCCTTCTTTTTTTGCAGGTAATTGGGGAAGCCAGGATCTTTGATGCTCCTCTTTTCTCTTCCTGCACTGCACTTCGTTTTCTTCATACCCGCCTCATATCTCTTAAGCTAAATATCTGCCATCTTAATAGCTCTAGTTATGGAAGTATCTCCCAGCGTACGTGCCTTGCTTATTAATATTTGTGTTCATGAGAAATAGATGCTCTTCCGGATCCATCTTCAATCTCTCGTGCTCGGGAAGCTGAAGCTGCTTCCCAATGAAATTTGTTAGTGAGATAGTGAAAGAGTTTTTATCGACAGAAATCATGCATCAAGTGGCTGGAACAGGAAGACATAAATACAAGCTTCTTCCATCGTGTGGCTAGTTGTTGTGCAGCCCGTAACACGATCTGATGTATTTTCCTCCCAACCGAGGAGACCGTAACCGATTTTCCTTCCATCAAAGACGAAGCGGTACGCCATTTCCAGTCCTTCCTTTAAATTGTTGACGAGATTGTTCCCCTACCTCCTCTCAGAGCTCCTTCCATATCGTTGCTATGAACCTGTAGCCAAGAGCTTGACTGCCTTGGTCTCAACCTCTTAATTTCATGCGACTCTTCTATCCATGCAATATAATAAGGCCTCGAGGCCTGATTATTACACAACCGAGTTTTTCAAGTATGCTTGGTCAATTATTGGTCATGATTTTACAACAGTGGTTCAATCATTCTTTGAGTTCTATTTTCTCCCTTGAGGCGTCAATACTACTCTCGTGTCTTTGATTCCAAAAGATGATGACCCACAAACAATAAAATATTATAGGCCAATGTCCTACTGCAACATCATCTATAAGGTTATCCCTAAAATTCTTGCAAACCGGTTATAGGTGTATTTCCCAGACTTTAACGAGCCAACAAGAGCACTTTTATCAAAAGGACTACCACAAGTCATATATTTTGTCCCGATGTACTCTCAAGTTGGATATATCAAAAGCGTTTAACACAATAAATTGGATTTTTATTGTCTTAGTACTTCATGCAATGGACTTTCCACCGCGTTTTTTCCATTGGATCTACTTATGTCTTTTCACAGCCACATTCTCCATATCTATTAATGGTAAATCTGTAGGTTATTTCTCCTAGCTCTTATCGTATCCGCCAAGGTTATGCTCTCTCCCTTATCTCTATGTTATTACTACTAATGTCTTGTCAAAGTTATTAAATGCAGATGCAGCTTCAGAAGATATTGGCTACCATCCTAAATTTTGTGATTTAGGACTCACGCACTTTTGCTTTGCTGATGATATAATGATTTTAATTGATTTCCAGCCTTCATCCATTCATGGTATACTCCGAGTCATGGAAACCTTCATAAATGCCTTGGGTCTTCGTGTCAACCTCTCAAAGTCCTTGATCTTTCTCACCATTTCCCATACTCCATTAGTCCTCCTCGTGGTAGACCAATATGGTTTTAGATGTGATTCTCTACCAATCAAGTATTTTGGCCTTCCTTTGACGAAAAAGCGTCTCTATCTTAATGAATATTCACCGCTAATTGATCGGATGAGATCCATTTTTACCTCTTGGTCATCAAAACTACTCTCTTATGCAAGTCGTCTTTAGGTAATAAAGTCAATCATTGTGAGTAGAGTCAACTTTTGCCAATTTGCTTTCCTTATCCCCAAGCATTGCATTCATGATATCAACAACATGTGCAGTAAATTTATGGGTTCTGGCTCTCCCTCCAACCATTCATCAACAAAGTTAAATTGGTCAAATGTGTGTCGGCCTCGCTCTGATGGGGGTCTTGGTATGAGGTGGTTTGAGGGCACATCAAAGGTATTCTTTCTCTCTCATCTGGTGCCTACACCGTCTATTTGGCTGCTTGGATGGGATTCACTTACTCCGCCAGTCCACGTTTTGGAATATATCATCTACATCTTCTAGTTTCTGGATTTGGCGTAAACTCATGAAACTCCATCCCTTAGCTGCGTCTTTCTTCATGTACAATAGAGGTAATGGGCTTCGCACATCTTTCTGTTTTGATTGTTTGTCCCCTTTCGGGTCTTTGTATGCTGTGATGGGTGAATCAGGTATTCGAGAACTCGGTATTCCCTAATATTCCACGGTGGCAGACACAACAAATGAGTCATGATGGTTACTTTGACAACCTCTTCTCTCCTACATTTGGCCTTTTTACAACTAAATCACAGCACTACCACTTCCCTCCATGTTCTCCTCGATGGATACTCCTACTTAGCGGCATGCCACTGATGTTTTCCATAACCACTTCTCTGCCAAAGCAACATGGAACCAGCTAGGGATTACTCACCCTTCTCCTAACTGGTTCACTTTCATTTGGTTTGCCCAATTCTATTTTACGATATGCTTTTATTTCTTGGATGGTTGTTATTGAAAGGTTACGAAAAGGAAATCAAATGTGGCTCTAGGGTCATCAACAATCATGTATTCTTTGTGGAGAGACTGACGAAACGCGTGATCACATTTTCTTCGCATGCCCTTCAGTACCTAGAATCTCATCATTGCTAGCATTTTTTACCCCATATTGCTCCATGTTAACTCTTTCTTCAGTACTACTTCTTCTCTTATTGATTCTTGTTGTATTCACCTCTCTAGTTGATGCAGGTATAGCCTCTAAGCCTTAGTGACATCTACTATGATGGGTCCTAACAGAGGATATCGACGTGTAGCCTCCTCTCATCCTTGGTGTCATTTCAGAATTGAGAATGAAAAATAACATTTTAGCTAGACAAAATTCTACATCTTATGAATTCAAACCAACTGTATATAGATGATACATCGAAATCAAAATAGCTAAATCAGCAAAACCCAACATGCATGTGTAATTTAGCACCACATAAACGATTTACATAGACCTAAAATTAACTAAAAGCTTAAGTATATGAGGAAGATACCTTACGGATTAAACAATGGAGCTTCAAATCGGTGAGATAAACAATGTGCCGAAGTAACGAAGACACTGAAGATCTTCTGAGAAAAATGAAGAAAGAGAGAAATAACTTACTCGAAGATTATGTTGAAAAGGTTAATTGATTTTGAAAGTACCATAGCGTTTTTGTATTATGTGCAATAGTAAGTGCCAAAACTTAGCAAATTGACGCTCCTAAGTATCTTTATTTTCCCGAGAACCTAATATAGCGTCCAAAAAAAAGAAACGCTATGGAAAAAAACCTGGGATGCTATCGATAGTCATATTTCTTGTAGTGTCGTGACGTTTCAGCTAAGCCTAGTCAAGATTCATCTGAATCCACCATCGTTCGACCAGGTCGTTCTTCATCCCTATCGCTGACTCGGCTCTTTACTGTGCAATTAAATTCTACTTATGTCTTTTTCCGTACACGATTTTCTATTCTTGCCGATACTCAAGATAATGATCAAGACAAAAAGGAGGAGGGAAAAATTTATGACTCTGATCCTGCTACAACCATCGATACTACAGTATCTCGCTATAGTACCAAGACTAAGAAAAATCCAACTATATGTCTCCTACCGGAGACACTATATGATATGTCGATCTTCGCATGGAACACCTGAGGATTAAATCAGTCTTGAAAGCATCAAATTGTTAAATTATATATCCGTGCAACTAAACAGCAATTTGGTAGCCTAATAATTTTACTCGTATTTTGCAGGTTGCGCTCCCATCTCGGAGTGCAATTCACAACAATTCTATTCATCGTCTGGGG
Organism: Iberis pinnata; assembly: GCA_900406425.1. Lineage (NCBI taxonomy): Eukaryota > Viridiplantae > Streptophyta > Magnoliopsida > Brassicales > Brassicaceae > Iberis > Iberis pinnata. The sequence continues at coordinate 12,193 of OVBE01010301.1, forward strand.
CGTATTTTGGTTTGTTGGAAGGTCGGTGTTGTGGTTACATCACTTTTTGTCTCCTTTTGGTTCATTATGGTTCTTTCTACTCTCGAACTATAAGTTACTCTTCTAATCTCTTGTGTCTATGCGTCGAACTGTAAGGTTGAGAGGATTCATCTTTGGCGTGATCTTCTTGAGAGTAGGGGCATGTATGGGAGCTGTATGGTTCCCTGAATCATCATGGGTGACAATAATGAAGTCCTCTCATCTTCCAAACACTCCACTATGCGCCTCTACCATGTGTCATTTGGGCATGTTACAGTTCCAAGACTTTGTCACTTGCTGCAATCTCGCAGATCTTGTTTATATTGGTCCACGTTTTATTTGGTTGAATCGCCAAAGTGTCGAACCTATAGGGAAAAAGCTTGACCGATTCTTACTAAATTATACTTGGACATTGACATATCCCCATTCCTATGCGGTTTTTAAAGGAAATGGAGTCTCAAATCATGCTTGATGCGTTATTCATTTTTCTACGTCTATCTCCCCCGCTCGTAAACCCTTTAAATTTAATAACTTCATCACTAATCACCCTTCTTTTTTGCAGGAAATTGGGCAACCCAGGATCTCTGATGCTCCTCTTTTCTCTTCCTACAATGCGCTTCGTTTTCCTCATACCCGCCTCAAATCTCTTAAGCTAAATATTCGTCATCTTAATAGCTCTAGTTATGGAAATATCTCCCAGCGTACGTGTCTTACTTATGAATATTTGTGTTCATGCGAAATGGATGCCCTTCCGGATCCATCTTCAACCTCTCTTGCTCGGGAAGCTGAAAATGAAATTTGTTAGTGAGATCGTCAAAGAGTTTTTATCGACAGAAATCATGCATCAAGTGGCTGGAACAGGAAGACATAAATACAACCTTCTTCCATCATGTGGCTAGCTCTTGTGCAGCCCGTAACACGTTCCGATGTCTTTTCCTCCCAACCGAGGAGACTGTAACCGATTTTCCTTTCATCAAAGACGAAGCGGTACGCCATTTCCAGTCCTTCATTTAAATTTTTGACGAGATTGTTTCCCTACCTCCTCTCGGAGCTCCTTCCATATCGTTGCTATGACCCTGTAGCCAAGAGCTTGACTTCCTTGATCTCAGCATCTTAAATTCATGTGACTCTTCAAACTAATAAGGCCTCGAGGCCTACTTATTACACAACACAGTTTTTCAAGTATGCTTGGTCAAATATTGGTCATGATTTTACAACAGCGGTTCAATCATTCTTTGAGTTCTACTTTCTCCCTCGAGGCGTCAATACTACTCTCATGTCTTTCATTCCAAAAGGTGATGACCCACAAACAATAAAATATTATAGGCCAATGTCCTACTGCAACATCATCTACAAGGTTATCCCTAAAATTCTTGCAAACCGGTTACAGGTGTATCTCCCAGACTTTAACAAGCCAACCAGAGCACTTTTATCAAAAGGAGGCTGCTTCTTGAAAATGTTATGCTTGCAACAGAGCTAGTAAAGGACTACCACAAGTCACACATTTCGTCCTGATGTACTCTCAAGTTGAATATCTCAAAAGCGTTTAATACAATAAATTGGGATTTTATTGTCTTAGTACTTCATGCAATGGACTTTCCACCGCGTTTTGTCCACTGGATCTACTTATGTCTTTTCACAGCCACATTCTCCATATCTATTAATGGTGAACCGCAGTTTATTTCTCCTAGCTCTTGGGATATCCGCCAAGGTTATGCTCTCTCCCTTATCTCTATGTTATTACTACTAATGTCTTGTCAAAGTTATTAAATGCAGATGCAGCTTCGGAAGATATTAGCTACCATCCTAAATTTTGTGATTTAGGACTCATGCACTTTTTCTTTGCTAATGATATCATGATTTTAACTGATGGCCAGCCTTCATCCATTCATGGTATACTCCGAGTCATGGAAACCTTCATAAATGCCTCGGGTCTTCGTGTCAACCTCTCAAATTCCTTGATCTTTCTCACCAGTTCCCCTACTCCATTAGTCCTCCCCATGGTAGACCAATATGGTTTTAGATGTGATTCTCTACCAATCAAGTATTTTGTCCTTCCTTTGACGAAAAAGCGTCTCTCTCTTAATGAATATTCACCGCTAATTGATTTGATAAGATCCATTTTTACCTCTTGGTCATCAAAACTACTCTCTTATGCAGGTCGTCTTTAGGTAATAAAGTCAGTCATTGTGAGTATAATCAACTTTTCCCAATCTGCTTTCCTTATCCCCAAGCGTTGCATTCATGATATCAACAGCCTGTGCAGTAAATTTATGTGGTCTGGCTCTCCCTCCAACCATTCATCAGGAAAGTTAAATTGGTCAGATGTGTGTCAGCCTCGCAATGATGGGAGTCTTGGTATCAGGTGGTTTGAGGGCACATCAAAGGTATTCTTTCTCTCTCATATGGTGTCTACACGCTTCCACACTGTCTCTTTGGGCTTCTTGGATCGGATTTACATTGTAGTTGCATAATTGTATTTCATTTCTCAAATTTTATAGTTTTATATTATATAATTATTGACTTATACTTTGCAATAAAGAATATGTAAAGTTTTATCTTAATATAAACTAAAACGCCTTATATAAAATCTTGTACAGCTTATACATGTACAGTGATATTAAAGGCTTTGCCGCCATAAGCACCGGAGCAATAGGCCGTGCCGGCCTTGCCGGAATTGTAGGGATCCACAAATCTTCCCAAATACTTATATCATATCCAGAATGTACTTTTTTCCTTATACCCAGTGATATTAAAGGCTTTGCCGCCATAATACTTGTCCACCCATAGGATGGATTGTAAACCTCGTTAGTTCGCAAAGGTGAGCAATATCGAAAATATCGTCCTCGTAAAACCCGTGCTAGCAATGAATTTGGATATTGGTCTAATCGCCACAATTGTTTTCCCAATAACGCAAGGTTGAATTCATGAATTAACTTGA
>OVBE01010302.1:0-10356 GCA_900406425.1 Iberis pinnata
CCACAGTTTCCAAACCATGTGTACAAACTGAATCGTGCTCTCTATGGACTTAAGCAATCCCCAAGAGCTTGGTATGAACGGCTAACAATCCATCTAATAAAGTCAGGATTCAAGCATGGTAGTTTGGATAAAACCTTGTTCATTCTACACAAGGAAAGAGACATTCGGATTGTTCAAATCTATGTCGATGATGTTATCTTTGGAAGCACAAATCAAGAGATGATCGATGATTTTGTTCGTACCATGACAAAAAAATCAAGATGAGCATGGTAGGTGAACTCAATTATTTTCTAGGCCTTCAAGTAAAGAAATCCGAGCAAGGTATATTTGTCTCTCAATCCAACTATGCAAGAAACTTGGTGAAAAGATTTGGTCTGGAAGCAAGCAAAGTAGCAAAAGCACCAATGAGCACAACTAATAAGCTGTCAAAAGACGAAACGGGGAAGAAAGTACAAGAAACGATGTATAGAGCAATGATTGGAAGTCTTTTATATCTAACAGCTAGTCGACCAGCCCTTTGTTTAAGTGTTGATCTATGTGCTCGATATCAAGCTAATCCAAAAGAGTCACATCTCACTGCAGTAAAACGTATTATCAAATACGTGAAGGTTACAACAGATTACAGTTTGTATTACACACAAGAAACTAATGTGAATCTTATAGGTTTCTGTGATGCAGATTGGGCAAGCTGCTTGGATGATCGTAAGAGCACTTCAAGGGGTTGTTTCTTTCTTGGAAATAACCTGGTCTCATGGCACAGTAAGAAGCAAAATTGTGTTTCTCTTTCTACAGCTGAAGCTGAATATATTGCATTAGGGAGTTGTTGCGCACAACTGCTATGGATGCAACAAATGCTAAGTGATTATGGTATGATGTCTGAACCATTACTTGTTCGCTGTAACAACATGAGTGCAATCACTATTTCAAAAAACCCTGTGCAACATTCTAGAACAAAGCATGTAGACATAAGGCATCACTTTGTTAGAGAACTTGTTGAGGATAAACTTGTGATCATCGAACATGTGTCCTCTGAAAATCAGCTTGCGGATATTTTTACTAAACCTGTGGATTTAAACACCTTCTTAGAGCTTCGAAAAGCTCTAGGAGTATGTTCCCTATAAAACGGTTACATAATTTTATATAGGTCTAGGTGATGAGTAATTATGTTCTGATGAGATAAACTTGTTTTCTAAAAAACTTCTTGCTAAGAAAATCACACATTGAAAAGAGCTGCTCCTCATGCGTCTCTAAGAAAGTAAAGTCCGAGAGTACCAATTGAGAATAACACTCTTCCTGGATGAAGATGCAACCACATTTTCATTTAGGCTTAGATCACTGTTAGGATAGATGTGAAACACACTAATGACTGTGTCAGACAAAGAGCATTTATGGTTGCACAAATATAAAAAAGGGGTGTGACAGCTACTCGGCTGAGAAAGAGCTACACCAGTGCAAATTCAATTTTTTAAAAAAATTGTGTGACAGCTACTCGGCTGAGAAATAGCTACACAATCGTTTTCTCTATGATCAATTAAAAAAAAGGCTCAATGTCCATGGTCATTCTTGTGATTCTAAACACTAACTCTCAACAACTGTCTTGAGATTCATGGTGATGCGTAGACTATCTTTGTGTGATCAACAAGTGCGAAAGCTCATTGTCTCAAGAAATAGCTGCCTTGTTGAGCTGGTAAGATGATTCTCTTCTCCATCTTGATCTTTTTAATCTTATTAGAATATGATTATCTCGTTGCTTGGGTCTAGTACTTATTCAGTTTTCAATTTGATTCTTTCATATGTTGATTTGTTTAATTGGCTGACCTTCTTTGGTACATGTCTCTTGATTTACATGGGGACCTCGCTTGGTTCACTACTTAGTCATATGCACTCTATGTTTGTTTTAATGGGCTAAATTAACTAGATACTCAGTTGGGCTTATTTTTAATAAAGAAAGGAATATTGGGCCAAGGCCCATTTGCTTTAATTGTTTCTTTAGCTTAGTGTGAGTTGTAGGTTATCGTTCCCGCGTGTGTCGATCTCACTTCCTCTTTCTCAATTGAAACCCTAACTGTGCAACATGCAAAACACGCGATCTAAAACCGGTAAACTAATGGCCGATGTCATCCGCTCCGCCGTTGAGCAACCGCCTCCAGCCGCAACAGAAGACAACATCTCTCTTTGGAATTTGGCCCATTAATCCAAGAAAGCAGGGAAGTGACCAATCTCCACCGGCCCAACGGAACACGTGGTACCTCCAGCCTCCAGTGAAGCTCCGCCATCGTCTGCCGCTGCTACAGCTGCTCCGTCTGATTCCCCGGGACTACAGTACATTAACCGCCGTGAACGTTGCAATGCTTTTCGAGCTCAGTTTGCCAAAAGGATTCTTGAAGATGTCAGGCTCACTCATAAATTAAAGAAGGTCTTGCACAATCAAATATTTTCTTCCTCTGTCGCTACCTTTTGTTTCGCCGATCTCCAGAAAAGATCCTTTCTCGATCAACGCTCACTTCACTACTCTCAACCCGAGGTCCATGAGGTATGGTCTATTGTTAAGAATTGTGGGCTTTATTATACTATCTGCGATCTCTCGCCTTATGTTACTATTGTAGTGTGTGAGTTTTTGGCTAATCTACCACATATTGAACATCATGGGGATGTCTCGGTTGTTTACCTTCATGGGAAATTGTATTAATTTTCTCCCAAAATCATCAATGACGTTTTTGCTATAACTCCCACTACTGCTGACAATGACTGGAAAAAGGGGAAAATAGATGCTGCGGTCAAGTCCCTTACCGATGGTAAGATAACCAGTTGGGGTAAAATGCGTTCTGTCCATCTCACTCCGATCAACCAAGTGCTCTATGTTCTTTGTTGTTTCAATTGGATTCCATCTACCAACAAGAAGACAATGGTCAAAGAGAATTTGCTACTACTTCATGCCATACGTGAGAACAAGCCAATTAATTTTGGAAAATTGGTGTATGATCAACTTTTTGAAATGAGTAGATCCGAATGTGAGTCTGAATGAAAGATCATCTTTCCACATCTGATTTACCAAGTTCTCATCTTTCAAAAGGGAGTGCCTACTTTCCCTGATGATCCGGATCTTACCGGTTTTAGCTTGTCAGTCACTATGGATCCCAAGGCTGGTCGTGGGTCTAAGAACAATACTCCTATGTTTGCTAAGTCTGGACAGTCTCTTATTGATGATCTTGATCAACTTATAGCCTTTGCTCGGCACATCAAACGTCTCATTCAAGGTAAGTAACGTCCTCATCCCTTCATTCTTTGTTATCCTTGATGTTTATTCAAATGTGCTCTCAAGCAGGGGGAGAATATGGTGATGATGATGCTGCTGATGCAGGTGAAGCTAATGATAATGTTGGAGGGAATTAGTTTTTCTTTTGGTTCTTTATCTTTTCATGTTTTGAAAACTATGTCAGTTCAAACTATGTGTGTGAGACACAAGTTTATCTGTTTTGAGTTGTTTAGTTTCTTCTTTTGAACTTTGACTCTTTATGTGGTTGATTGGAACTTATTTTGAATGTTGAGATTAAACTGTTGTTATGAGACTAATAAATTTAGGTTGGCCATATAGTATTTGTGGTATTTCTTAGCTTTTGTTAGTAAGTGCTTGAGTTCAGACATTTAAATAAACATGGGGAGATTGTTGAGTCCGAGACTTTGGAGGACCAAACTTGCAATTTGTAAAGAATGGAAGTTGAGAGACTTGGCGCCAAAGTGAGGATCAGAACAAGAAAATCTTAACAAAAAGGATAAAAGGAAATCGGCAGAACAAGAATATCTTACTAGAGAGATATGAGAAAATCAAGGAAAAGGAAGATTCTAATAAGGAAGATATTAGAGATCTAAGTGGATATAAAAAGGCGAAGAAGGTTGTGAACCTGATGAGACTTTTGGAAGAAAGAAAAACCAGAGATACGAAATCTTTATCGTGAGAGAGAAGTTCACGAGGGTTTTGGGTTTCTTATTGGTGAGTGAAATACGAGTGTAATACATCTGTTGATGTGTGTGAGATAGGGTAGTTAGGAACTGGTAAAATGTCGAATCAAGAGTTCTTGAGGTCGAGTCAATCTGATTAAACAAATCTGTAAGATTGTTTAAATATTCTAAATTAAAACAACGAGAAGTCGAATAAAAGAAAGAAAACAGCGAAGCGTTTATTTTGCTTTAAAATCGTAGAAGTGTCTAAGAAACTTTAACCGAGGTAACCATTCTAAGTAGCTTAGGCATAGTGATGTGACTTGCCTCGTTAAAACCTTAGTGATAGGAAAATATAGTGGGAGAAAACCTTCTCGACTAAGGAAAAAAAAACACGAATCACATCACTTAGCTACTCAGTAATAGTTACCTAGTTCTTCTGTCTGGCTAGAGATGAACATGTTAAAAACATCCAAGGAAGCTTCTGAATCTGAATGGATCAATGTATGGATCTTTTTGGTTATCTCCTTTGTTTTCGACCGGGTGATCCTTCCTTCTGGCTCGGGTTCCGACTCTTCCTCTTCAGGGCTGGTCACGATCATATCATCCTCTCCTTTTTGAAGAAAATCTGTATATGCATAATAAGGAATCAAGTCAGAAACATTAAAAGCACTTGAAGTATGATACTTCCCTTTTAGGTTGAGTCTGTAGGCATTGTTGTTGATTCGCTGGACAACTTCAAAAGGTTCATCTACTCGTGGTATGAACTTGGATTTCCTCTCTTCTCGAAAGCAATATTTTCGCAGATGGATCCACACCAAATCTCCTACTTCAAAAATTATCTCTTTTCAACCCTTGTTGGCATGTTTCTCGTACAACTTTATTTTCTTCTCTTTGTTCTCCTTAGCCTTAGCATGCATCTTCCAGATTTAGTCAGCTCACTTCTTTCCATCTAAACTGCATCTTTCACTTAAAGGCAAATGGATCAAGTCTAATGCTGATTGTGGATTAACCCATATAAAACTTCAAAAGAAGAAAACAAAGTTGAGGAATTCTTAGCATGATTATAGGCGAACTAGACATGCGGAAGACACTCTTCCCATGACTTGAGATTACTTTTCACCATGGTGTGTAAGAGTGTGGATAAGGATCGGTTCACCACCTCGGTTTTCCCATCCTTCTGAGAAGGACACATCGTTGAGAAAGAGAGCTTTGTTCCTAGCTTTGCCCAGAGTGTGCGCCAAAAATGACTTAGAAATTTAGTGTCTCGGCCAGAGACAATGACTTGAGGCATTCCGTGCAATCTCACTACTTCTCAGAAAAATAGGTTAGCTACACTCACAACATCATTTGTCTTGCGGCTAGCTATAAAGCGAGCCATCTTACTAAACCTGTCAACAACTACAAAAATCAAATTTCTACCATTTCTGGTTCAATGTAAGCCAATCACAAAATCCATAGAGATATTTGTCCAAGGTTGAGAAGGGATAGGGAGAGGAGTATATAAACCGTAAGGTTGTACTTTACTCTTAGCCATCTTACACACGACAGATCTAGAACAAACCTTCTAGACATCTTTCTTCATACTCGACCAATAGAAGCGATCTTGAGTCTTGGTTACGCCGAAGTTCCCAAGTAATCCACCTCCATGGGCTTCTCGTACCAATAGTTCTCGGATTGAGCTATTTGGGACGCACAACTTATTGTTGAAGAATAGATATCCTTCCTATCTATGATACTTCTGAAAAGAAAATTTAGTACACTTAGCATAATACTCTTTAAAGTCAGAATTAGATTAATACAAATCCTTAATCAAATCTAATCCAATCAACTTGGAGGAAAATGTCGAGATCATAGTGTACCTTTGGGACAATGCATCGGCGACTGCATTGTCCTTACCTGATTTATATTTTATGACATAGGGAAAGGTCTCTATAAATGCTATCTAGAGACCATGCCTCTTGTTAAGTTTATGTTGAGCTTTGAGATGTTTCAAGGATTCATGGTCGGTGTGGATAACGAATTCTTTCGACCACAAGTAGTGCTGCCACGTCTCAAGAGCTCTTACTAGCGCATACAGTTCCTTGTCGTATGTGGGATAATTCCGAGTGTATCTGCCTAGTTTCTCACTAAAGTAAGCCACAATCTTCTTTTCTTGAGTCAAGACAGCACTTATGCCTACACCAGAAGCATCACATTAAATCTCAAAAGTATTAAGAAAATCAGGTAAAACTAATAAGGGAGAATTGATAAGCTTTTCTTTCAAGGTTTAGAAAGCCTTTTCTTGTGCATCTCCCCACTTGAACCCGACATCCTTCTTTCTCACTTTTGTCAAAGGTGCGGCAATTGTGCTAAAGTCTCGAACAAATCGCCTATAAAACCCAGCTAAGCCATAAAAGCTTCAGACCTCGCCTACACTCTTATGACTCGAACAATACTTAATAACCTTGATATTTTCTTCATCGATCTTGACTCCATCTGCACTAACCATAAAACCTAAGAAGACAACTTCGTTAGTACAAAAATAACACTTGGCTTGGTTAGCAGACAAATTCTTGGCCCTTAAAACATCAAGTACGGATCTAATATGAAGTAGATGTTCCTCCAAACATTTGTTATATATGAGGATATCATCAAAGTAGACCAGCACGAATACTCTGATGAAATCCCTAAGAAAGTGGTTCATCATTCACATGAATGTACTTGGGCATTGGTTAGGCCGAAGGGCATGACTAGCCATACGTAAATCCCTTGCTTGGTCTTGAAGGCAGTCTTCCATTCATCTCCTTCCTTCATGCGGATATGATGATACCCACTCTTGTGATCGATTTTGATGAAGATGGTAGATCAACCCAATTCGTCTATCATGTTGTCTAGCCTCGGGATTGGGTCCTTGTACTTGACGGTGATGTTGGTGATAGCTCTGCAGTCCACGCACATTCTTAAGAGTCATATTTCTTTGGCACCAGTAATACTGACACGACACATGGCTTAGGCTCTCGTGGATATATCCTCTTCTCATTAACTCTTCCAATTTTTTCTGTATCTCTTTGGTCTCTACAGGGTTGGTTCGGTACGCTGGTATGTTGGGTAGGAAAAAACCCCATACCACATTGATTTGGTGCTCTATGCCACATATTGGTGGTAAGCCTGGTGGGATTTCTTTTGGAAAAATGTCCTTTTATTCCCGCAAGATCTTAGCCATAGCACTAGGAAGTTCCCGTGATGGGTTAATACTAACAAGGGATTCCTTGTATACAAACATAAGTGTAGTCATCTTAGGATTAAAGATTTTAGAGAATTCATTGTGGTTTATGTATAGGATGTTGGCGATGTTCTCCTTCTCTTTAAGCTTAATTTGAATCTAATCTTGATATATTTCACTAGGCGTGAGTGGCAAGAGAGTAATCTTGCGACCAATATCAAATGAGTGCTTGTTGGTGTAGTCGTCATGTATCACTTTTTGGTCCGATTGCCACGATCTCCCTAAAAAAACATGGATTGATCCCATGGGAAAAACATCACATAAAACTTCATCTTCGTATTTTCTGATGGTAAGCATGATCGTGACTTTATGAGTTACGATCAAAGCTCCTCCATCGTTGAGCCATTGAAGCTTGTAAGGTCTCAGATGTGGAAAAGTTTTAAAGTTGAGCTTCTAAACCATGATTTCACTTGCGGCATTGGTGCAACTGCCGCCATTGATGATGAGACTACATACATTTCCTTTGATGAAGCATCGAGTATGTAAAAGATTCTCCCTTCGACATGTTTCTTCTGATTGGTTCTTAACACTTAGTGTTCTTCTTGTCACTAGCATCTCTCCCACAACAGCTGCTTTTTCTTTTTCCTCTTGATCATGCTCACATTCGGATCCTTCTTGAGGTACAATCCCTCCATCATCACGTACTAAGAATACCTTTTTGTTTGGGCAGTCTCGAGAGTGATGACCCGTTCCTTGGCATCTAAAGCATCAAGTATTTCTCAATGATGTTCCACTCCTTGGTTTAAGCTCGGTTTTGACTTCTTCCTTAGTCACAGTTGTTGCCGCCTTTGAGTCTTTAGAGTAAGTCGGCTTGTTGTTGGAGAAGTCTCTTGGTTTAGATGCATTCGACATAAAACTAGGCTTAAGGTATCGTCTTGTTTTAGCTTCAATCAGTTTGGCTTTGTGCACCATTTCATGTATGTCTTCATAGTTTTGTATCTCTAGCTTATCTTGAATTTCACGGTTGAGTCCTCCCAAGAACCTCGACATCATCATATCTTCTCCTTCTCCTAGATCAGCTTGGATCAATAGAGTTTCCAGCTCTTGATAGTAGTCTCAGATAGACTTAGTTGCTTGAGCTAATCTCCTTAGTTTACTGATTTTCTCTTTGGTATCAGATGATATTGGTGGCTCATATAGGCGAGCCTTGGTAAGGCCTACTTGTTCCCACCAAAGTAGATCATAGTCACTAAATTTAGAAATAGAGATCTTGACTTTGTTTACTTCGTAAGTGCCTTGGCACAAGATTCAGACTTCATATTCTTTACCCAGTCAAGGTAAGCCTCAAGATCTTTTCTTCCATGGAAGGATGGGAACTTGATCTTAATGTGCTTGAGCTGTTGATAGGCCAGATCTCCATATTCTCGGCCTCTAGCTCGGATCGTGCTTACTCGACTATGATCAGAACCTTCTTTATCCTCGTAGTAATCATTGCCATTGTCTATGAAGATACGATGCTATTCTCTATGGTGTTGGCATTCTTGATGCCTTTCAGCTCTGGGATTCTCTCTATCCAAACCAGTTGGGTTTCTTCTTTGGTTGAAAATAGTCGCTTGGCCTCCAATCAGCATCTGGTTAGTCCTTTCTTGGGGTTTGGATTCAGGAGGTGTTGGATCACGTTTGGGCCTTTGTGAATATCCTCCAATGTGCTATTTACCCTTAGCGATGCGCATTACCTTAGTTTGAGTCGGAGTATAAGAGGACTCCTTTTCTGTTGACCTATGATCTTTCAGAAGATCCCTCATCTTGGTCCTGGCCTTTTCATTTACTTGGTCGATTTTTGTTTGAGTTGTGTTGTGCTAGGTTGGATGGATTCCTTGATTTATTGAGCCATCTTTCGGTTTAAGACTTTCATTGCCCCCGCTGAGAGCTCCATGATACTTGAATACCAAAAGCTCTTTGAAGTGATTTGTTCACTAGGTGATCTTAAAAGCTAATGCAACTACACTTACCGTCCAAACTAACAACCTAAATAGATAATCAAAGCAAGGGTGATCATTCGGTTTTAGTCCTATGGTTCAGCGCAAAATTCTAGGGTTTATTCGACGGTTATTGAAATTAAACAAACCAAGGAGTTAAGGTTTGAGAATTGGTCAACCTTTAGTTCAGAGCTGGCTCTAATACTACTTGATAGGATCCTGGATCGCTAAATCTGAGAAAGTCAGCGATGAGAACAAGATGATGGACGATGCAGCGGTGGATGATGTGCGATGAATGATGAGAGATGGATGTTACGTGATAGATGATGCTCGATGGATGATGAGTGATGGATGTTGCGTGATGGATGATGCTTGATGGATGATGCACGGTAGATGAACAACGATGGACGAAGCACGATAGCTCGAGGGAATGATGCAAAAAATGTGGACAATGCAATTGATGCGATAAGGGATTTTAACTTGGCCAAGTTACGATTTCCTTGAGCCAATGGATAGAAGAATTTCTTGAAAGATGAAACTTGAAAGAAACTCGGATTTCTCAAATCAAAGAGTGAATAATTTGCACACAAAATGACGTTCATAGATTATCATTCACTGAATCAAAAGAAAGCGAGGGCTCTACCTTAAATAGGCGGCACAAGAGCCTTTGGGCACACGAAAAAGCCCCAAAAATAAATAACATGTAGTCTAAATTAAAACAACGAGAAGTCTAATAAAAGAAAGGAAACATCAAAACGTTTATTTTGCTTGAAAATCGTAGAAGTGTCTAAGATACTTTAGCCGAGGTAACCTTTTTAAGTNGTGTCTAAGATACTTTAGCCGAGGTAACCTTTTTAAGTAGCTTAGGCGTAAAACCTTAGTGATAGAAAAATCCAGTGGGACAAAACCTTCTCGAGTAAGAAAAAAAGTACAGGAATCACATCACTTAGCTACTCAGTAATAGTTACTTGATTCTTATGTCTGCCTAGAGATGAACATGTTAAACACATCCAGGGAAGCTTTTGAATCTGAATGGATCAATGTATAGATCTTCTTGGCTAGTTCCTTTGCTTTGGACCGTGTTATCTTTCTTTCTGGCTTGGGTTCCGACTCTTCCTCTTCAATGTTGGTTACAATCATATCAATAGACAAAGAAAAATTATATTAGTTTAATAAGAGAAATTTTTTATTTTTAATGTAGAGTTTCCTATAGATATTGATTTATTTTTTTTT
>OVBE01010303.1:0-15150 GCA_900406425.1 Iberis pinnata
AGCCGTCACTAACGGGTGACTTATTCCCGTATGTCACCCAATTTTTCTTAACTCAGCTAGATTTTGTAAGTGAGTCATCACGACTGGTTGATTTATGCCCGTAACTCAGCCAATTTCTCTTAGCTTAGCCGATTTTAGTATCTCAGCTGCAACGTAACCATAACTCAAATTATCGTACACGTCAGCGAATTCCTACGTGGCGAATAGCATTCCTGTAAATACGTTTTTTATCACAACGTAATAGAGGGGTACGGTGGGCATTTAAAAAATGCAAGTAATAGAAAAAAGATTTGTATGGTTCTGGTCATTTGTCCTAAAATGTATGGTAGTTAAGCTAACTTGAATTTTAACTATTATAAATGGTAATATCATTTCAAGAGAATGACATTATATTTGAACATTTATAAAAATTGACACAAAAATTTACATCATGATACAAACAATGAAATCAATTAACATAAATGAAAAAAATACTAACATCAATCCAATAAATTGATGCGGAATTCAAAATCATCTTTTACAATTGACACACATCAACATCAATTACATAATCGACACAAAACTTATATCGATTGTTCTAATTGATATAAAATATTTGCATCATTAATTATTAAATTACTTATTTAAATGATGTAATTTTCATTTACAGCTTATAACTAATGTAAATATTAAAAATAAGTGACAAAAAACACCGTTTGTCTTGTAGTGCGAGTTTATTGGAAAATTGTGCTAAGTGTGCCTTTAATCCTAAAGTGGCTATTGGGGTTATTATGTTTTCACACAATTTAACTTAGTTTTCATTTCCATTTTTCATATATAATAAAATAATATTCTTACTAATTTAAGTAAGCAAATATAAAAACAACAAAAAATAAAAAATAGTAAGTACAATATAAAAAATTGTAACAAACCCTTCCGATAATGTCCGTTTTGGACAACAAAAGTTCGCACGACACTTTTATTGGGTGGCACCCAAAATGTATCATATTACTTATGATTTGGATTCTCTTATATATTAGCCAACTCTTTAGCTAATATCCAATGTGAGATATTTACTTTTGACCTAAGTCTTACAGAGGACCTCATACCTAATTACAATTTATCGATATTAATTTTTGTTATAAAATTTATCAATATTATTGCTCTAGTGAAGATTCGAAGGACTCAAAGATAATACATCCAAGTAAGTGTAGGAGCTATTTGTTGAGATAAGCTTGAAAGAATATAAAGAAACTTGAGAGATAAGTTAGGTATCTATTCTAAGATATAAATAAGATATGGCCCAATTTTTTTGGAGTTATCTAAAAGATAATTAGGAAGTATTTTCCTAATAGGTTTAGGAAGTTGTCTAAGCCTATATAAAGGCATCTATTATTAGAGAATAGATACAAGAGAGATTTGTGTGATTAGGATTTTAAGAGAGAGAGATTAAGTTTTGAGTTATTTTCTTAATCTAATAAAAGTCGTTATCGTTCTCTTAATCATGTTGCACATTCAAACATATTGATTCAATAACTGGTATAAGAGCAAGTTGAATCAATAAATCAGCAGAACAAACATGGGAGACATTGTTCCATCTTCTGAAGTAAAGAGCAATGGCCTGCAATATCATATGCTCAATGACACAAACTATACGTATTGGGCAATGCATATGAAAGCTGATCTTAAGGTAAACAAAGTCTGGGAAGCAATAGAACCTGGATTAGAAGAAGGATAAAAGGACGATCTAGCAAGAGCCCTTATTTACCAATCTATACCTGAAAGTCTTGTGATACAAGTTGGAGAACACAAGACATCAAAAGATATTTGGGAATTAATTCAACAAAGACACGTAGGTGCAGAAAGAGTTAAGGGGGCCCGACTTCAGACATTAACAGCTGAGTTTGATAAGCTTCAGATGAAGGAGACATAGAGCATTGATCTCTTTTCTGGAAAGCTTTTAGAAATAATTGCTAAATCATCAGCCCTAGGAGAGGTCTTCGATGAATCAAAGGTAGTGAAGAAATTTCTGAACAGCCTACCTAAAAAGAAATTCATAACCATTGTTGTTGTGCTTGAACAAGTGTTGGATCTAAAGAAAATGAGCTTCGAAGACATTGTAGGAAGACTCAAGGCCTACAGAGAAAGAATAAACATAGACGATACGAACATAGATGATCAAGCAAAGCTCATGTTCGCTAACTCATATTCAAGCTCACATCAAGAAGCAAACGACTATGGACAAGGAAGAGGACGAGGATTTTGTCTCTATAGAGGAAGAGGACGAGGCCGTACAGGGTACCAACAAGGAGAAAGAGATAAATCTAAGATTATTTGTTATAGATATGACAAACCTGGTCACTATGCTTCAACATGTCCCGATAAACTACTCAAACTACAAGAAGCACATGAAAACAATGATGATGATGAAACGCATGAAGCCGATACACTCATGATGCACGAAGTTGTCTTCTTGAATGAAAAGAATGTGTCTCCAGCTAAATTTGAAACTCATGAAAACACATGATATCTTGACAATGGGGCAAGTAATCATATGACATGCAATCTTATCTATTTCAGCACTCTTGATAGAAGAATTACTGGAAAGTAAGATTCGGGGATGATTCAATGATCGATATCAAAGGAAAAGGTTCGGTACTCCTCTTGGCCAAAGATGGAGAAACAAAAGTACTGGCAGATGTATACTTCATTCCGGATTCGAAGAGTATATCATAAATCTCGGACAAGCTACTGAATCAAGTTGTGAGATAAATATGAAAGAGGATTATTTGTTGTTATATGACCGTGATAACAAGATACTAGTAAAGGCAAGAAGGTCTAAAAATTGGTTATACAGGGTCATGATAGAGATGAACAATACTAGGTGTCTACAACTTATGAAGATAAACAAAGCAATGATATGTCATGCACGGCTTGGTCATACTAGTCCGAATAATATGAGGTTGATGATACAGAAGAAGATCGTAAACGATTTAAAGGAGATGACGTTTGAGAACGCATTATGTTCATAATGTCTTCTCGGGAAACAGACAAGACAAAGCTTTCCTCAAAAGAGTCAATATCATGCCAAAGAGATATTAAAGTCGGTTCACGGTGATTTATATGGACCAATTATGCCTCCAACACCAGCTCTAAACAAATACATATTTGTTCTAATCGATGATCATTCAAGATATATGTGGACGAGCCTCTTAAAGGATAAAAGGGAAGCTTTTGAAAGTTTCAAGAGATTCAAGACTAAGATTGAACAAGAGACAGGTAAGGGGGTAAAGAGCTTTCGAACTGATAGAGGAGGTGAGTTTATGTCTCTTGAATTCCAATCTTTCTGTAATGAAAAGGGACTTCTGAGACAACTAACTTCACCATATTCACCGGAAAAAAGGGTGTTGTAGAAAGAAGAAACTTCACCCTACTAGCAATGACTCAAAGTATTTGGAAGCATATGAATGTGTCGAACACATTATGGGGGGGAAGCAGCAAGACATGCAACATATATCATCAACCGAATCGCAAGAAGAACCCAAAAAGAGATAATGTCGTATGAGAGCTTTGAAGGAAGGAAACTGAACATTTATCAAAGGCATATTGTCTCCTAGATCTTTCGAAGAAAAAAATTATCGTAAGTAGAGACGTAATTTTTGATGAAAGAAGACGATGGAGCTGGAACAAAAGTACTAAAAATATTGCGACTCATGCTGGTACGTTTACTATAGCAAACGTACAAGAGGAACAGGTAGAAGACAATGATCATAACATTCAACATGAGACACATGATCACAAGAATCACGAAGAACAAGATGAAGATAACGTTGAACAAGAAGGTGAAAACGTTGAAGAAGAAGATAACAATGAAAAAGATGAAGTCATTGAAGAAACTAATGTGGAAGCGCCACTTAGAAGATCAACTAGAGAAAGAAGTAAGCCATCTTACTTAGGAGACTATGTACTCAAAGCTGAAATTGAAGGTGATAGACTTTTAATGACAAGTAACGATGAGCCATATGATTTTAATGAATCCAAGGGAGTTATAGAATGGTTTGAAGCTTGTGAAAAGGAGATCGATTCAATTAAAAGGAACAAGACATGGCACCTAACAGAATTTCCAAAGGGAGCTAAAGCAATCAGACTTAAGTGGGTATTTAAAATCAAGAAGAATGCTGACGAAAGTAAAAATAAACATAAATCAAGGTTAGTCGCCAAGGGATATGTACAAAAACATGGCATTGATTTTGATGAAGTTTTTTCACCAGTTGCTCGACTTGAAATCGTTAGATACATCATTGCCTTATCAGCTTCTTATGGATGGAAATACACCACTTAGATGTCAAAACATCGTTCCTACATGGAGAGTTAAAAGTAGATGTGTATGTTAAGCACCTCGAAGGATTTACGGTTAAAGGAAAGGAAGAAAAGGTATACAAACTCGACAAAGCACTCTACGACTTAAGGCAAGCTCCAATAGCCTGGAATAACAAGCTTAATAGCATTCTCACGGAAAATGAAATTCATAAAGTGCTCAAAGGAGGCATCTCTCTATTGAAAACGTGAGAAAGAAGAAATTCTCTTAGTGGCAGTATATGTTGATGATTTACTTGTCACAAGATGTTCTTTGGAGCTAGTGCACGATTTTAAGAGAAAAATGTCAACAAAATTTGACATGAGTGATTTAGGGAAACTAACATATTATCTCGGGATTGAAGTACATCAACACGATAGAGGAATAACATTGAAGCAAGAGAGATATGCTCTAAAAATATTAGAAGAAATGCACATGAAGGAGTGTAACTCGTCGCATATTTCGATGGATACAAGCATGAAGTTATCCAAAAAAGAAGAAGAAAAGAGTATCGATGAAACTGCTTACAGAAGAAGCATAGGATGTTTACGGTATCTCTTGCACATTAGACCTGATCTTGCCTTTTGTGTTGGTATATTAAGCAAGTATATGGTAGAGCCGAAAGAATCACATGGAGCGGTTCTCAAACAAGTTTTAAGGTACATTAAAGGGACAACAAGTTTCAGACTTATGTACAAGAAAAAGGGGAAGAAAGGACTCGAAGGATATAGTGATAGCAGTCACAATGAAGATCCATATGATGTAAGAAGTACAACAAGTCATATCTTCTATCTTAACGAATGTCATGTAACATGGTGTTCCCAGAAACAAGAAACCGTTGCTCTATCGTCATGCGAAGCTGAATTCATGGCCGCAACTGAAGCAGCCAAACAAGCAATCTGGTTACAAGAANTAAGAATTGCTTGGCGAAATTAGTGGAGAAAAGAGTGGAAAAGTCGTAATAAATATAGACAACAGGTCAGCAATAGCTCTAACAAAGAATCTAGTTTTCCATGGAAGAAGCATGCATATCCATAAAAGATACCATTTCATCAAAGAGTGTGTCGAGAATGATCAAGTTGAAGTCGAGCATGTACCGGGGAATGAACAAAAGCCAGACATCCTAACTAAAGATTAGGAAGGATCATGTTTAAAGAAAAGAGAGAACTAGTTGGAGTTCAAAACGTTGAAGGAGACAAAGTCATGCTTAAGGGGGAGAATGTTGAGATAAGCTTGAAAGAATATAAGAAAACTTGAGAAATAAGTTAAGTATCTATTCTAAGATATAAATAAGATATGGCTCGATCTTTTAAGAGTTATCTAAAAGATAGTTAGGAAGTGTTTTCCTAATAGGCTTAGGAAGTTGTCTAAGCATATATAAAGGCATCGATATTAGAGAATAGATACAAGAGAGACTTGTGTGATTAGAGTTTTAAGAGAGAGAGAGATTAAGTTTTGAGTTATTTTTTTAATCTAATAAAAGTCATTATTATTCTCTTAATCCTGTTGCATATTCGAACATATTGATTCAATACTATTATCATCAAATTAAAGACTTACCATGCAACAGGCGAAGTAAAACCCAAGCAGAAATCTTGAGTAAGTGATGAATTGAAGTGATATCTTTTGTGAGCTAAACATAGCTTCTCAACTAATTTCTCTTTGTTTAAATAATGTGGTGTACATTAAATCTTTATGGCATGTTATCTAGTTTTAATTACACCAATATTTATTAAGACTTATATTAAACGTAGTGTGATACATTTCTTCATGATTGTTGCGAGGCATATATACTGTAAGATACAAATACATAGATATAAATATACCTCAACGGATATGTAGAAAGAGATCAAACGTTGGGGCCTAAAAGAGAGAGGAGAAAAGTCCTGTAATGACCAGTTGTATCAGAATGAACAGCGTTGTACAAAGTCTTCTTGTATCTCTTGCGATACTCTGAACTGATGTACTGCATATCCACCTCTGCTCTCGTCACTACCATTCTTATTAAAGCCGAGTCGTCAGTTCCTAACCCTTTCATCGATTTCCTCAACGCCTGCGTTTTCAGGTTTTGTCATATGTTGCGATATATGCCTTGTTATTTAAGTAACATGAGTTTAGGTTTACCTTTGCGAAATAGAAAGAAGAGTTTTCAGCACATTGTAGAATTGTCAAAAGCACGTGCTCGAAATTCCCACGTGTCTCATCTCTTATGGCCTATCAAGATGGGAGAAAGAGAAAATTTGACAGTTCATTTTTTTGTAAACTTATGATAACAAAAAGTTTACTCCGACGGTTTTCCATAAACAATTTAAATGAGTTTAATTTTTCTAATTAATAGACTAATTGTAATATCCTTCTGAAACTTTTAAATTGAAAAAAAGCTAAAAGAAAACACATTTTCAAAACAAGAGGGAATATAGATCTTGATTATACCTTTCCAAGTTCTTTGCCATACATGGAACGGTAAGTAGATCTAAGAGCGACCAAATGAGTCCTGCTTCGGTCTGTGAATATCTGAATCAACGTCATGTCATCAGATTTATGTTTTCTCGCAACAGCTTTCCTAAGAACCCTAGCGTCGTTTTCTACAATGACGTTATCAATCTCTGGTCCTTCATATCGAGTAGTGTTCAAATACGCAAGCAAAACCTGTTAAAATCTTAGAGCATAAATATTGCAAGATCTTAAATGGTCTCTTAAGCATGGGTCCCACCTAAAAATTAAGAAACTTATGCTTTTGCCTCTTAATTTGGATCTGGTTCTAGCACTATTCATGGGCCCCACTGACACGTGGCGGCCCACGAATGGTCCAATATTTTTTTTTATTTTTTTTTTTAAAAATTAAAATTTAGAAACTCTTTTTTAAGAGTTATGCAATGTTTATGGTCTTACATGTAGAATCTGAGAACGTTCGTTGCTATTATTTATCTTAAATGAAAAGCATATATATGCATATACATACTCTTTTGTGATTGCCGGAAGCTTCAGATTCAATGTCTTGTTCGAGTTTGACACCGAAAGTGTTGTAATAAACCTGTTTTATTTGACGAAGCTGAGAGCCAGATCTTGTACATATAATCTCAGCGAATGCTTTGTGATCAGTCACGGCACCTCTCAAGGCATGTTTTAGTATTGAAGCGTCTCGCTCCACTGCTTCAGGCATCCAAAGAAGAAGAGCTTTCTAAAAATCATTATCAGAATTTAGTGCGTAAAATCTTATTGATAAAAATAACGATTGGCTTTACCTTGAGATGACCGTGAAGCTCGGTTTGGAGACGTTTTCGAAGGTCGTCTGAGAACTTGGTTTCGTATTCTTGTTCGATAAGAGCTCGTTGCGTTGCATTACGATGAGCTAAAATGTTGATGATCATCGAAGTATCGCAACCTCTTCCTGAAAATTGCAAAAAAATAAAATAATAATAATAATAAATAATATATGTAACGAATTGGAAATACCTTTAAAGGCCTTAAAGAGTTGGTCAGCATCGACTCGAGGAGAAGGTACCGTCATTGGTATTTTCGTTGTTGCCATTATAAAATTGTTTCTTTCTTATCTTTTCTGTTTGTAACAATTCGTGATCTTGTTTTGGTTTTTTGGTTGGGTTTTTTGTGACTCTGTGGATGTTGAATAGCTTAGGGGAGATTGTGTTTTGCCTAGAAATGGACAATGTACCTTTGTTTTAGGAATTGAATCCTCCGTTTCCTTAAATTAAGTGCGAGGATAGATGCTTTGATGCATAATATCTATTTTTTACATTCAAAAATAAAAATCATATATTCACTCACATGTACGTGAACATATTGATTATATAAAAACAACGTGTGAGTCTACAAATCAGAGGGATTAAGAAAGAGAAAATAGTGTTCCGGCTATGTGCGGCGAATTTTGAGTCCTACGTTGACAAATATGTTTCACTCTGTAATTTAGATCAAGCCCTCAGCAGCAATACAATGATTATGTTCAAGTTATATACATGTACAACCCTAATACATTAACCAATGAGAATACAATGTGTACAATAGGAAAGTCTCCTAAACTCTTTCCCTAATACCCTCCCCCCTCAAGGTGGAGCATGTAAGTTCCTTATGCCCAGCTTGGATTGAAACGACTTAAACTTGGAACGTCCCAATGCCTTTGTTAGTATATCTACGAGTTTTTCCATTGTTGAAACATGGTAGGGTTGTATTGTTCTCTTCAGGAATTCATCACGAACAAAATGACAATCAACTTCAAGGTACTTTGTTCGCTCATGAAAGACGGGGTTGGCACTGATGTGAATTGTCGTTTTGCTATCACAATGAATTGACATCGGCTCAAGATGATTGTAACCGAGTTCTAGGAGCAGTTGTTTGATCCATATCAACTCTTTAGTAACCGCATTCATTGCCCGATATTCTGCTTTTGCCGAAGAACAAGAAACGGTATCTTGTTTCTTTGTTTTCCAAGAGATGGGAGAGTTACCAAGTTGAACAAACCATCCCGTTAGTGATCTCTGTGTGATAGGACACGCAGCCCAGTCGGAATCACACCAACTTGTGATATGTAAAGAAGGTTCGGATCGAAGAAGTATACCTTGCCCAACCGTGCCTTTAATGTATTGGACCACTTCTAATGCAGTTTGCTAATGTGTTATAGTTGGATCTTGCATGAATTGTGAGATGATATGAACATAATACGCTAGATCCGGTCTCGTGGCCAGCAAGTAAATGAGACGACCTATGAGCCTCCGATATGGTTGCGGGTCTTCTAATTTGAGAGTTGTTGATGTGGCAAGTTTATGGTTTTGATCCATTGGAGATCCCATCGGTCGTGAGTCTACAAGACCTGTATCTTTGAGAATATCGATGGCATACTTTCTTTGGCATAAGTATATACCCTCTTTATTACGAGCAACTTCCAACCCGAGAAAATATTTCAATCTGCCGAGGTCCTTCATATGAAAGCAAGTGGCCAAATAGTTTTTGAAACTATCTATTTCGGTTGGAGAGTCACCCGAGATAGTAAAGTCATCAACATAAACCAATATCCTTAGAGAATACTCTGACTTGAGGAGAAAAAATAATGAATAATCCGACCTTGCTTGCTTGAAACCGTAATTGGTAAGAGCTGTTACCAGTTTGGAGAACCAACAACGAGGTGCTTGTTTGAGACCATAGAGAGATTTTCTTAAACGGCAAACTCGTGTTTCGTTTGGAGAAGTGAAACCTTGCGGAATTTTAATGTAAACCTCATCTTTAAGATCCCCATGTAGGAACGCATTAGGAACATCCATTTGGTGAATTTCATGACTTTGTTTTGCCGCAAAATCAAGAAACATTCGAACCGTAGTCATCTTTGCAACCGGTGAAAATGTATCGGTGTAGTCTACTCCTTCGCGTTGGTGATTACCAAGTACAACAAGTCTTTCTTTATGTCTTTCTAGCGTACCATCGGATCGGAGCTTAGTTGCAAATACCCATTTAGTTCCCAAAGCCTTTTTACCACTCGGTAGTAACATGAGATCCCATGTATTGTCGATGCAAAGCCTCTATTTCATTCCTCATTGCATCTTTCCATACATCATGTTGCATAGCTTCTTTGAAATTTCTTGGTTCTGTGTGAGTGGTAAGAGAAGCGGTGTAACATGAATGCTGCAACGAGAATCTGTTGTTAGACAGATAAGCCGAGAGAGGATAGGAAATACCTGAAGATTGCTGAGTATATGAGGGTGATGAGAGAGAGAGAGAGAGAGTAGGTGAAACAGCGGTTGTTCCGGCTGTGTAGTCTTTTAAACGAACATTTTTAGCCCTTTGTCTCGGCGGTAAAACACGAGTAATGGAGGTTTCAGGTTGCAGGCTTTGTATCGAATCTTGAGGAGTGTCGGGTTGCAAGCTCTGTTCAAGATCAGTGGTTTGAGGTGAATGAGTTTCGATCATAACTTGAGGTGGATGTTGAAAAATTGGTTCATTGACTTGTTGAACTTGAACAGGGGATAAAGGAGCATGATAATGTTGTTCATGTACTTCATATTTTGTAGGTTGAGTACTATACACTGGTGACAGTACCGACGGTGTAGGAGCCTCGGGAAAAACAGAGTTTTGTAATGGGAAAACAGTCTCTTCGAACACAACATCCCTCGAGAAAAAGATGCAATGAGTATGAAGATCATAGATTCTCCATCCTTTCTTTCCATATGGATACCCGAGAAAGAGACATCGACGACTTCGAGACGCAAATTTATCTCCTCGATGGTTGATGTTGTGTGCATATGCTAAACAACCAAAAACGTGCAGATGAGTGTAAGACGGTGGTTTATGATACAGCTTCTGGAATGGAGTAAGCCCCTGAAGAACTAAGAAGGCGTTCAGTTTATGAGATACGCAGTGGTAAGAACACATTCACCCCAATACTCAATCGGGAGATGCGCTTGAAACCGCAAGGCTCGGGTGACGTTGAGGATATTCCTATGTTTTTTCTCAGCCCATCCATTTTTTTGGGGCGTATAGACACATGAGGTATCATGTTGTATCCCTTTCTCGCAAAGATATGAGGAGAGAGATAATAATTTTGTTCCATTATCCGTTCTGATTTTCTTGATTCTTTTGGAGAATTGTAGTTCGATCATAGCATTGAATTCTTTGATATATCTAGGAACTTGAGATTTATCTTTCATAAGATACAACCAAACAACCCTTGAGTGATCATCTACTATAGTCAAGAAGTGTTGGGAACCATAAAACATTGTAGATCGATATGGTCCCCATACGTCAATATGCAACAAATCAAAAACTTCAAGTGCATTTTTAGAACTGTCGGGAACCGGTTGACGTGTTTGTTTAGCCTGGAGGCAGACATCACAATTCTGAAAAACAACATTATTGCTAGAAGATAAAGGTATAGAACCAAGAGCTAATCCAGTAACTTGCATTAAAGGATGTCCAAGACGCCGATGAAGCAACTGTGATTCATCCGAAACTGCAGCATGACATGAAACTGATCTATCAAATGCTCGAAACCGGTATAAGCCCTCTCCATCTCTTTTACCCGCTCCAATCAGCATCCTCGAGGTACGATCTTGTAATATCATCAACTTATCAGTACTTTGCCCAACAAGATAGTAATCGGTAACAAGCTGATCGAAAGAAATCAAATTCATGTGAAAATATTTATTGTAATAAACATTAGAAAGAGTTAATGAATATGATATGTAAGCTTGTCCTTGATGTGCTGAGATAACATTATCTCTAGCTGGAAGGCGGACAGAAACAGGGACAACGTCACAGAGGTGTTCCAGGAAATTCGAATTTCCCGTCATATGGTGTGTTGCACCAGTGTTTATAATCCATGTGTTAACATTGTTCTTACCACTTAATCGATCCGTTGTTCTTCCCGTGTTGATGATATTCTGAATTTGTTACCACTGATCATCAGTCACACCAAGTATACCTTCACGATATCGGTTTGTTAATGCAAAAGATGAACCCACTGTTGCAGAATTAGCTGTTACAATCTAAGAGACATTGGCTTTAGGACGAGGACGAGGTGATGTGGTATTCTGAGTAGAATGATTCCCGCGAGATCTTTCACCCCACCATTCGGGGAAACCAATAATCTTGAAACACCCTAAAGCCTCATGACCCATTCTACCACATGCATTACACTTTCTTGTAGGATCTTTGTTTATAGGACCTGGTTTGGACTGGTTTTGACGCTGGAAATTGGAAGGGACAGGTGAGATTTGAGTTGCGAAACTCATGACAGGCGCATCAAAATGCATAGTGGATTGAATTGTCTCATTTTGTGCAACAGTTTGATATATAGTATCCAAGTCAGGCATAGGAGAGATTGCACATAATTGAGACCTTATCACCCCATGTACCACATCGTACAAACCCGCAAAAAAGTCGTGGATTCGTAACGATTCAAGCTCTTTGTCACGAGTTGTGTTCATATCACAAGTGCAGTTTCTGCAGGTGCACCGTTTTGTGATCATACATTCTGATATTGTGTCCAAAATTTTGGTTAATTTACCAAAATATTCATCCACTGTAGAGCCATTTTGTCTGCAATTTGCGAGTGAATTACGCAGTTGCTGAAGCCGAGCTCCACTTTTGATGGAAAATCGTTTCTTAATGATCTCCCAAAGATCCTTGGCTACTTCGCGAGTGGTTATGGTAGAACGTAGCTTTGGATCAATGGTTTGTTTGATCCAGCCAACTAATAAGTGATTGTTGGCAGTCCAATCTTCAAGTTCTGGAGAATTGGCAGCGGGTTTTGGAATGGAACCATCAAGGAATCCAAATTTCTTGCGGGAACTTAACGTGATCCGTATATTAAGTGCCCATTCATCATAGTTTAACCCTGTGAGCAAAGGTTGAGAAATTATTGCACCGGGATTATCATTGGATGTAAGATCGTAGGGAGAAATCATCTTGTGTGAAGGTGTAACAACCATTATCGCTGTAACAGAGAAACCGAGACGAAAAACATAGATTGAATAGGCCGAGAGGCTGAGATTTGTTAAAGAAAAGAAAAAGAAAACGAAGTTGAGTGATTCGCGAGGGCAAGAATCGACTCAAACTTGGTGTGGCTCTGATACCATGACAAAATATGTTTCACTCTGTAATTTAGATCAAGCCGTTAGCGGCAATACAATGATTATGTTCAAGTTATATACATGTACAACCCTAATACATTAACCAATAAGAATACAATGTGTAAAATAGGAAAGTCTCCTAAACTCTTTCCCTAATATACGTTGGTACACCAGCTGAAAGTCCGAATAATGAAGTCATAGAGCGCTACATTGTGAAAATTCGGAGTTAAATGCCATTGAGTCAGTATAAAAAAATGAACATATAACCGGCTGGCCCTGTTCAAAAATTCAGTGTGAAGAAATGAACCTCATCTATGAATCCCTTGTGTACCTAAAATATCGTATATGTTCAATTTTTCTCAACACACTTTTAGGTGGAGGGTAACCCAATCTACTAGGTTCTTATGTTTTCTTTCATAATTTATAGGATTACTTAGAGAAGAAGTTTCGGATTTGATCTTTGATTCATCTCTTGCGAAGAGATAGTCATATATTAGATTATAGGCAATGTTTTGAAAACTAGACTAGCGACTAAACCAGAAAATATTTTAGATCATGGGTTAGTAGGGTCTTACCGGGTCCGATCGAGTTTGATAATATTGTTAAAAATATATATGTATATAAAATTAGTATTATGTCTATATCACATTTGGAAAAAATACTTTATAATCATAAAATTTGGATAAAACAAATATTTGTAATAATTAATAAAAACATATGTAACAAAATTTCGGATCTAAAATCAATAAAAAGTATTAAGAAAACTTAATAAGCTAAATTATATGTACTTATTATATGGTGAACATGACACTTCAAAATCATTCACTTCCTTCGTTTGAATACTCTAATAGGCTATTAGGAATATTAAATTGTTACCTTAAAATTTATTAGAAAATATTAAATATGGAATTAATGAAAAAAAATTGCTAATTAAAAAGTTATTCATGCATGAAAAAAAATTGTAGTTACTTGGGAACAACATGTTATAGTGACCGGAGAAACTTTTTAAAGAGGATGAAAGAATATGAAATTTCTCATGACCATGTTATTTGCATGAAACAATGGGCAGCACTGCAAATGAGTTTACAAAAGAATTAGACAATTAACAAGCATGCTCAAGAACAACTAAATAGAGAGAAAAACAATTCGAGAGAAGTAATACTGAGAATATTTGCAGTGGTTAAGACATTAGCACAAAGAGATTTGGCATTTTGTGAGTTTGATACATTGATGAGAGAGCATTTTATGCGAATTGGGAGGAAGGAGATATATTCTCATTACCTTATTCACAAGATTAAAAATGATTTGATTGCATTGCTTGCTAAGGTGATCAAAGTTATGATAATAAGCAAGATTCGTGACTCAGAATATTTCTCTGTAATTCTTGATTTCACCCCAAATGTTAGTCCTAAAGAAAAAATGACTTTGGTTATCCGATGTGTGGCTGTCTCTACAATGTTAACCAAGATTGAGGAATTCTTTTTGACATTTTTGGTTGTTAAAGATAAATGAGGAGAAAGAATTTATATCCCTTAAAGATGTGTGGGTTGATCTCGAGATAGACATTGATAATGTGAGAGTACAAGGATACGATAATGATCAAATATGAAAGGAAATAATAAAGGCGTCCAAAAGAGGTTGTTAGAAATTAATCCAAGGAATATTTTCACGCCATGTGGTTGTCACAATCTTAACCTTGTGTTAGGTGATATAGCATCTTCTTCCAAAAAAGTTGTGCCTTTTTTTTTTTAATTGTTCAACGTATATATTGTTTGTTTGCTTCTTCAACCAATAGGTAGGAGATATTGACTGAGATGACGAATCGACTAACCCTTAAATCTTCTTCTCAGACACGTTGGAAAATTCATGTTGAAAGTGTCAAGACAATATGGTTTCAAGCCCCTAAAATCAAAGACGATTTACTTTACTTGGCTGAAAGTACTGATGACCCAAAAATGCAAAGTGAGGCTGAATCACTTGCTTTAAGTGAAAGACATGAAATTGGAGGTTTTGAATTCTTGTTTGGTATGTTTATTTGGTATGACTTTCTTTTTGTAGTTAATATTGTAAGAAAGATCCTGCAATAAAAAAACATTGATACTGATGTTGCGATTCACCAATTGAAAGGGCTTGTAGCATACTTTAAGAAATATCAAGAGACGAGATTTGAAGAAGCAAAGTCTAAGCACTACAAGAAAAAGTAGTATTGATAGCACTCCACGATAGCGCGAATTACTG